>OX439485.1:124054250-124109395 GCA_949320155.1 Melangyna quadrimaculata
CGACAGGCGCACACAGGAATGGTTGCGAGTTGTTAGTCACTAGGCCCAGGTTCTTCATGAGCCGTTGTGCCACCCAATTTATTTTATTTTTTACTTAGGTGAATCACCCTGTATGTATATCACCTCAGGTTACAGAAAAAGAAAAGTAAGGGAATATGAGCTTTAAACAAAAAAATGAGGAGGGGTGCACATTTAATTTCTAAAAGAAATGCCATGTAGGAGGAATTTTTAGTCATAGTAAAGCACTCTTTCTGTGTGGACTTTACAATACTCCACTAAATACACCACTTTTGAAGAAGCAAGAGGGTCCATTGAAATGTTTAAAAAAATTTGCGGACCATCGTTTTTTGGGAAGAATAGGTTTTTTCTTTGAATGTAGGGGTTCATTGTGAGTATACAACTTTTTTCCGCTTTGAGACCCCCCAAATGCGTGCGATCTTGGAAAAGAATTACATATATATTAAGAACGTTAGCCTTACAGTAACAAACTTAACCCATAATTGAAAGCTCTAAAATTTATGCTAAAACACTTTTTTCAGTAAAATTTAAAAAGAAAGTTAGAAAAGGTAATTGAGCATAGACATAAATTTCCAAGAAAAATCATTTTATCATTCTTTTTTTTTTCAAATATTTTAAATAGTAAATGCTCTAATGACTTCCGCTTTTCAGTGTTTTACTAAGAATCGAAAACAGCATGAATATTTGAAAATAAAAATTGTATTTTATTAAATAACCTGTTGAATGCTGCTGCACCAACTACGTCATACCGATATCACCCACTCTGAATACGGCCACTGCGACTGCCACAATTTGATACCAAAATATTATACCACTCATACTTACCAAATGTCAAATCCTCAAAGAACCTTTTAAGTCTTCAACAACTCTAAATCCGATTCCTAACGAGTTTAAAGAAACATGCAATCAACAATCACACAACAAAAAGAAGCATTTTATCGAAAATAACCCTAAATTTGAAAATTCACACTCAGAATCCTTTTCTCATTCAAAACAACTACAACCCAACACAAATACACAACAATCCGCCTCCGAACAACATTCACCTAACACAAACTCTCTCATTTCAACTCAAGCTATATTCACTCATCTACTACAATTCAAAAATCACTTACTCACCCGATCATACACAGTCCATTATCGCATCCAAAACCTCATTCATTTATTCAACCAAACACAAATATTCAACTTCAGTTTCAAACTCATCATCAAACACTTTATTCACCCAGTCACACAAACGCAGTTACACAAACTTTTCAACAACGACTATCAGAAGATTCTTTGAAGAAACTCATTGAGCGGTTGCCGGAAGAACGTTTTGAAGTTTTACTTCCGAGGAAAACAAATTTACGTTTCTTATCGAAACAAGAAGGAAGACAACTTTTACCCACTACAACATTACTCAACACTAAACTTCTCAACATACTACACAAAAACCGGAAGTTCACCCATCTGGCACACAGGATTGTAGAGGGCACCCAGAACCGCAGCTTTGAATTTAAATTCAAGTTCCAGCTTATTCTCCCATTCAATTCGTTAGAAGCAACTAAGGATAAATTTAATGAAAGGTTTTATCTTTTAAATTGTTACTTACATAGATAGTACATCACTAACCATTGAAAACAGCTGGTGTTCATCTCCACTCCACTTTATGCTGGTTTCAAAGCAGGGATCCATCTCTGCAAAATATTTAATGTCCAGTCTCTTTGTTAATGAAAAATCAAATTTCATTTCATCGGCTACCCAAATATCAGTTATGTAATCAATTTCCGTCACCATTAAAACACAAATCTAAGCTTAATGTGCTACTCAAAACAAAGATTTAAAAGCTACGACAATTTACAAAAACTTACTTCAAAACAAAGGGTGATCTATCAAGCGTTTAAACTTTAACCGAAATTCAATTCCTCCTTCTTCTCTTCTTTGTGAAGGTAGAGTGAATCTGATAATACTCTATTTCGAAAAAGGTTGAAGTGCTAAGATTTGAGGAACTCAGCTTGCTTCTAGTAAGTGTAGAAGCCTGCTTTACCTTGAGTTATCTTTACCAATTGATTGATCACTTCAAAATAACTAAAATACCAACGCGCCAATTAATCATCTTTTCCAGCAAAAATCCTCAACCCAGAAGCGATATAAATGATTTCTAACAAAACTTTAAAATCTTTGAAACGTAATGAAAAACACAAATAATTTGAATTTAATTTAAAAAAAAATAAAGAAGGTACGATGTACTGAAACCAAAAGGCTAGAACACGCATATTCAATTGGATTCCAAAAAATGAACTATTACACACACTCAGTATATTCTAAAAAATTATAAACATTAATAAAAACATCCAAACAAATATTTATTCATTCTACATTCACTCAATACTCATTCGTTCACTGTTCACGTTTAATTAATTTCAAAACAATATATCTCAGTTCGGAATAAAAAAAAAAAATCTCATTCGTTTCGTGAAATGATAAAAAAGGTGTTTTCAAACTCAAATAAAATATATTTAAAATCCTACTCACTCAATAAATGCATACTGGTTCTCATTTTTATGCATTTGCTCACCCACTCATATATTAAACCAAAGGAATCTTGCATTTGTAGCAATCATAACAATGCACCATCGTTAAAGTTTTAATAACTTATTCACTCACCCACTCACTCAATTTAAACATTTTAAATTTAATGTTTGTAGTACACATCTAAATCTCACTCACTCATATAAAACTAAAGAAACAAATACCTATTCACTGAAACAAATACTCACACACTCAAATTAAACTCAACAACAAAATAAACGTGAAATGTAAATGATATAAATTAAGAAAATGAATTAAAATGTAAATAAGATAATAGTAAAATTCTAAAATCAGTAACGTGTAAAATTATATTCTCAATATAAAATTATTCATTTGTTAAATACGCAATCATTCAAATTCAAGAATGGGCACTCGGAACCCAATTCAATTATTCATTCAATCAAACAACATTCAATAGTGCTCACATTCATATTAATTAAATCGTTTAATTAAACATTCATTCACTCACAAACTACACATTAATACAACTACACAATCAACAATAACTACTCACTTACTCAATTATTCATCAATCTCTCACTAATTCATTAAACACCACAATATCATTAAAAATAAAAATATACAGTCCACTAAATCAAACTCATTTAACTTAAAAGTCAAAAAATCAAATATTACAAAAATAAGTAAGTAATTCACATTCAAACTCATACAAATCAAAAGAACACAAAGCAGTTATTCTGAAAAATAATTCTGAAAATATCGAAAAGAATTAAATTCAATACAACAATCAACATCACTTAATGATGAATTTCAAAGATTTAACGTATTAAATAACATACCTAAAAAGCAAAACTCAAAACTAAAATAAATAAACCTATGTATGCGACTTAAAACAAAATGAATTCCCTATAAAAAGAAAAAAAAAATATACCATTAAAATAATACATTTATATAAAATACCAACTTAACTACACTGAATGTATAAAATAACATAATTGAAATTAAATCCACACAAAAATAAACGAAATCACAAAAAAATATTACACCCAGAACACGACAAGTAACATTTACCCTAATTGGCATTCATGCAAATAAAATCATTCACTCATCGGTAAAAAGAAGTTATTTTCATAAGTCAAATCCACAAACATACATACAATACATACCAACACAAATAATCTTAAAAATTGCAAATTATTGATTAAATTCCAATTAACCACCCACACATTTTATATAAAACTATGCATAAACCGGCAGCTTCATCGCTATTGGAAAATATAGACAAAAAAAAAATGGTTGTAATGATGAATGAAAAGGAAAATAAATGAAATATTAATATCAAGTTGGTACATATAACGTAACAAATAAAAACATCACATACTTAATAATTATACTTAAAAATTAATTAACATTAAACAAAAAACAAAAAACAAACCAACTCAAACCAAATAAATGCAAAACAATTGTAAGGTACATGGGTACTTAACTCTACGGCCCAATAGACTACACGGAATCAAAAACAAAAACAAGTATTATTAAAATCACAATAAGTATATACATAATAAATTATTAACATACGATAACATAAATTCTTAATATACCTACGATTCGAATTATAAGTATAACACAAAATAGAATGTAATTACATTTAATATAAATCAAATAACCAACAAAACACGATCAAAAATTACAATTACAACACGAAGTGTGACAAATGCCAAAGCACGGAGGTGCCAACTACTTTCCAGCCAACTTTCCATTGGAAGTCCGAATTCAAATTACTTAGACCCACTATGTCCCGGTCTACACTGAACGATTTTCCAGTGCCGATCTTTTGTTCGTTGGTGAAGGGAGTGAAAAGTGAGTCGTTTGTACCACAAAACTCGAACGATTTTTCCAGTCTGTTTATGTTCACTTTCGCCCTCTTTCCAGTTTTTTGTGTGTGTTCGGTGTCAGTGTGCCATTGGGTTGATAGTGTGAGTGAATGTCAATGCAAAATGAAGAGCACAGAAATAAAAAAATGAAGACAAGGAAAAAATATCATGGAAAAAATAGTTCTGTGTGTACATTTCACACGATTTCTGGAAAAATCTTCGTGGAAATATGGGGCAATGTAGATCGGGACTATGCATTATAAACTTTTGTGATTTACACGCTGCGAATTTAAAATTAAGGGGCCAGTTATAGCTATCGTTTAAAATCATCATTAAAAAATTTAGCTGTTGATTTTGAGACCCTTAGAAAGTTTAATCATTGAATATTTGAATGCAGAAATATAGCTTACGACTATATTATATATTTCTCCTCCAAAAACAATTCATTTTGACCCATATCTTCCCCATAACGTAACTTTTAATTTTTTTAATGATCATTGGTAAGGCAGTTCATCATTGAAAAATTATAAGTCCTTTTATGAGAAAAGTTGTGCCAAATTAAATTTCGTTTTACCTATAAATAATTATTAAGTCAATTAGCTCTACTTTGGCATCAAAATAATCATTTTTTTTTTCTTCAAAATCTCTCAAAATTGACAATTAATATTTATAATGATGATTTTTAATGATGGCTATAACTCGCCCCTAATACATACAATTTTAATTTATTTTTTTTTTTTATTTTGTTTTTATATGTTATTAACAACATTTCTCTATTATTATACTATTATACACATAAAAAAGAAGATTTTGACAACAAATTTGATACCAAAATATTATACCACTCATACTTACCAAATGTCCAATCCTCAAAGTTATATGAAGGGCAAATAAAAACTTACTGGAAATTTATAATTTGAAGGTGTTGGTTTTTTATTTCGGAGTTTTAATAGCGATTTCTATGGACATTATTTTAGAGTGCGAACTAGGTTTTTTAACGCCTAACAAACCATTTGAAAATTTTGAATTATTGATCAATATTTTTAATTTTCAATTTTTTTTTAAACTTTTCACCACCGCGACCAGACGTGTCGGAAGTTGAAAACTTTACCGCGGCCAATACCCCAACAAAAAATTAAACAAACAAATTAAAAAAAAATATTAAACCAACCTCTGTCCATATACCATATCACCTTTATCAGTGTGAAATTTAAATAATAAATCGATAAATCCCTGCCTAATCAAAATCAATAGCCTAATAAAATAATAAAATACACAAAAAAAAAAATTGCAATAAAAAGAAAGTGCCAGTGTCAGTGCCAGTGCTTGTGCTTGTGTACAAAAACAACAACAAAAGTGCACCATGCCCATGAACCTGATGCTCCACAAAACTAAAATCAGCAAGCGGTAAATTTTCCTTATCTCTCCTTCCCTCATCGTTCACATTGCTTTCGGCTTAGTCATTACATACAATGTGTGGCTCATCTCATATAATGTATGTAATTGATTGAGTCGAAGTAAATCAGACAAATTGCTGATATTGGTTTTGGGTTTCCAGGGGCGGATCAATACATACTACTAAGGCATAACACTGGTAGTGTTTTGTATTGTGAAGTTTTATTGAGGCCCAAACTCAATATCAGCATAGATAACTGTCTGATTTGGTTTTTAACGTTTGTTTTTTCGTAATGGTAGGTGAATTTAGGGTCGATATTAGCAACATTCGGGGGCTGAGAAAGAATTTCTGTGCTGTGTACGTACATACTGTAAAAAACAGGCCAGCAGTCTTGGCACTAAGTGAAACCCAGGTAGGTGAAAATTCTGATTACTCCGAATTTAGCCTACCTGGTTATAGCTTAGTGCCTTTATTTTTCCTACACCACGGTCTCGCAATATCTGTACGTAATGATGTGGCTTATCAGCTTCAACCACAATATGGCCCTTGTTTAAATACAAACTTTAACTTCATGTGGTTAAAATTAACCGTCAATAAGCACATCATACATACATGTTTCATTTATCGTAGCCCAAGTTTGGATAGTAATTCGACTTCTAACGAATTCGATGCGCTGTCCGATTCAATCCTGAGAATTGTTTCCCATTATCCGCACAGTGAAATCGTTGTTACGGGCGATTTCAATGCACACAATTCTTCGTGGCTACGCTATTCTGGTCAGACAACACCAGAAGGAAGGTATGTCGAGATTTTTGCTGAGTTAAACCACCTGACTCAGCTTGTTGACGAGCCTACTCGGATTCCTGACGTTGCAGGTCAAATCGCCAACACTCTAGACTTGTTCCTTACCTCTGACCCGAATAAATACACTATTAGTGTATTATCTCCTCTAGGCACATCAGACCATTGTGTCATATCTGCAAATTTCTCGTGCCACCAAATCACAGTTAAAGAAAAAATCCCAAAGAGAACCGTTTGGCAATACGAGAAAGCCAACTGGGACGGTCTCAATAATTTCTTCAAGAGCTTTAACTGGTCACTATGCTTCCTCGATAGTGATGTTGACGCCAGTGCAGATATGATTACAAACTTGATTCTTTGTGGAATGAGAAATTTTATCCCGAATAGGGTGAAATCTATCAAACCCAAAGAAAACTCATGGTTTGATTCGAGCTGTAAAGAGGTTATTAGGGTTAGAGAAGTAAGCTTCCGATGTTATAAGGCCAAGCCTACAGAGGAAAACCGGAAAAAGTTTCAACAAGCTAGAAAGACCTGTAACGTTCATATTCGAAGAACCAAATTTTTACATGATCAAAAATTACGACAAAAAATACTACAATGTCCCAAAGGTAGTAAAAATTTTTGGTCACTTGTAAAAAACATTCGAAATACCACCTCGTCCTCGGTTCCAACGCTCGTCTTCAATGATACTCCTTTTGTCAGCTCGCAAGATAAAGCCAATTTGCTTGCAGCACAGTTTGCTGTTAATTCGATGCTGCCAGAAAGTGTTATGACTCCTCCTGTACTTGAGAGCGTAAATGATTTTATGGGACAAATCTTCTTTCGCACTCGTGCAGTTGCTAGAGTTCTAAAGGATCTCGATGTACACAAATCCGCTGGCCCGGATGGTATCCCTCCCATTGTTCTGAAGAGGTGTTCTTCAACGCTGGCAAAACCACTGCGTTAGCTTTTCCATCTGTCCTACTCTACTGGTCTCTATCCGAGTGGATGGAAAACAGCATTTGTCCAGCCTGTCCCTAAAAAAGGCGTATCTTCTTCACCCTCTAACTATCGGCCAATTGCACTTACGTCCCTTCTTTCCAAGGTCATGGAAACGCTGATTTATTTCCAGCTCAAGAAATATCTCGAGGAACGAAAGCTTCTTAATGACCGGCAGTACGGCTTTCGTAGCAATAGGTCCACTGGTGATCTGATGGTATATCTCACCGAACAGTGGAACAAATCTTTACATCGTTTTGGAGAAAGTAAGATTATTGCACTTGATATTTCAAAAGCGTTTGATAGAGTTTGGCACCAAGCTCTCTTATCAAAAATTGCGCGCATTTGGTTTCGATGAACCTCTTCTTCGTTGGATTTGAAACTACCTTTCGGACCGTTCAATACAAGTCGTATTGGACGGTTTCAAGTCTGAAATCCACAAAATAAATGCTGGTGTGCCCCAGGGCTCCGTTTTGTCTCCGACTCTCTTCCTTATTTTTATAAATGATCTTTTGTCTGAAACTTCTAATCCATTAAACTGTTTTGCTGACGATAGTACCCTCAGTTTCTCATATTCGTTTACAGATTCTCATCCATGTCCTTCGGATGTGGAACTTGAACGGCAGCGTATGATAAGCTCACTAAATTCTGATCTCGACAGCATTGTCCAATGGGGAATCAAAAACCGCGTAGAATTTAATGCTTCTAAAACTCAATGTTGTCTCCTGTCGTTAAAGCGAAACCCACCCCCAATGCCGCTATCCATGAGCGGCACTTGCATCGAGGAAACCGAACAGCTCTCAGTTCTCGGTATGTGTGTCACAGACCACCTTTTGTGGAATGACCACATATTTGATGTCGCCAAAAACGCTGCTAAGTGTTTAGGTTTTCTCCGTAGATGCAAGAAGTTTTTTTCCCCTTCTGATCTGGCTGTGATCTACAAAGCCTTTATTCGTCCAAAACTTGAGTACAATTCTCATGTTTGGGCAGGAGCTCCAAGAACTCACTTGAGTTTGTTGGACAGAATTCAAAAGAGAGCTTTAAAAATGATAGGCGAAAGATCTATAACAGAAACAATTACATCTCTCGAACACCGCCGTAATGTTTCGTGTCTTTCTCTATTTTATCGCTATTATTTTAATCAGTGTTCTAGTGAAATAGCCAGTTGCATTCCCCCCCCTTAAAAAATTCAACCGTAATACTCGCGCTTCTAGGAATGCCCATCAGTTACCCCTCGAGCCCAACTTCGGACGTACTGTAATGTACAGAGATTCTTTCTTCAGTCGCACCACACGAATGTGGAATGCTTTACCTGACTCGACTTTCCCCTCCCATTTCGATGTGCAAACGTTCAAAACCAATGTGCATCGGTATCTCCTTCTAAATCCTCTCCTACTTACCTAATCGCTCGTGCTGTGTTAAAAACATTTTAAGGGTAGCCATAACCCCTTTTGCGCGCGTGGGATATAAAAAAAAAAAAAAAAAAAAAACAACTTTATTTTAATTTAAAATGAAAGAATGAATTTCTGCTTTTACAAAAAGATAAAACTTGGCATTGAAAGTGTTACCGTTGTATTTATTTTCCTAGACGCGCTAGCTTTTTGTCACACCTTTTGCGAAGCACCCTCTATATTGTGCATATAAGGATTTAAATCAAAATGTCCAGGCTTTCATCATAAGTTTGTGGTTCCTCCTATTACACCGAAAAGATTACCTTTTATGGAGGGTTCGTCAAACGAAAATCACATCCCTTGCAGTTCTTATGTACCGAACAAACTTATCTTATCTAGAGTGATTACTTTAAGTTAAAGTTGTTCTAAATAATTCACTAAGTTAATTTTTTAAGAGGAATGCTTTACACAATATGCAGATGACATGAAAAAAAAAAAACACTTTCCAAGATTGATTTCAAAGTTAAACGACCAAAGTAACATTAACAGCCATTAAAAAAAGTACCTACATACCTAAATCAAGTCGGTTTTTTGTGCCTCTCTTTTAATGCTTGTCAAAAAATAACGTGGAACACAATTTTCAGAACAACATAATGCAGTTTACTTGCAGGTAGCTCCCTCGAAAGCCTCCCTCTTTGGCGGTAAGATACTTTCTAGGGAGAAAATTGCATTGTCACCATCTGTGATGTAAGTGGCTTAAGTGACTTTCAAGCACCAAATACGGTTCTTTTATGTGGTGACCATTAACGAGAAAAGTTTTTTTTTCATTACTTAATTGCACAGTGTAGGAAAATAGGATACATATATTTCATCCTTCTTTAACTTTTACTTCAATTTGTGGTTTGAGGAAGGAGCTTGAGTGTCTTTTCTGACAAAAAAAATGCTATTAAAACCACCGAAGTGATTGGTAGTACAGTTCTAAAGCAAGGCAAGCGTGCGTCTTCTCTTGACATTTCTATTAAATTTCAAATTATGTAGAAACTATTATAATTTGTGTATCCACGCAACCATGCAAAAAAGATTGGTAATTTGGCTTCCCTTTGACAAAGTTTTTCGAAAGATATGCATATTTGTAAACGAAACAAAAAACCATCATCCAAGAGCAAGATCCAGGCTGTTATTTTCAAATATTTGTTTTGAACAAGTATGTATGTATGTATATTGTATATACAAATACGTAATATGATGCTGTGAAAAGTAGATCTCATTCATAATTATGTATATAATGTATGTATATATGTGTTTTTTTATAATACAAATTCTATATACTACTGAAATACATCAGCTAAGTACAAGATTATTTAACTGTAGTGGTGAGACAGCTATTGCGATAGCTGCTATTAATCACTCTGCTATTCCACTGAGCAGATAGCAGAAGCGGTTGCTCTTCAATGTAACTGCTCACTGCTCATTGCTCTTTGAACTGCTCAATAAAAACAGCTTTCACTGAGCAGTTTAAAGAGCACTGAGCAGCAAACAGTTACATTGAAATTGAATAGCAATCGCTTTAGCTTCTGCTGTCTAGTGATGAGTGATTTTCTTCATAAATCATAATAATGCATGCTCGCTGCTTTTTTATCATGATATTCTTTATAGGTGAGCAGATGCAGAATGCAAAAAAAGAGCTTGTAGCGATCAGTGATCAGTTTATTTATAAAATGCTGAAGAAAAAATATATTTTGTGAGCCGTTAAAATCGCATTTGGGTCAGAAATAAAATTAAGAAGAAAGTATCCAAAGCAATAAATGTAAAAAAAATCAGATTTTCATAGGAAAAATTATGATTTTTCAGAGGGCTTTTAATCCATCAAAATCGTAGCCATCCTTCAATGGAATTTGACAATTTATGGCTTGACAGATGGCAACAAACTATATTTTCACGTCTTATATATATTTCGTTTCAAATCGCTTGTTTTAAGAAAATTGTATTTTCATAGGAAAAATTCTGATTTTTCAGAGGGTTTTTAATCCATCGAAATCGTAGCCATCCTTCAATGAAATTTGACAGTTCATTGCTTGACAGATAGACAACAAACTATGTTTTGATGTCTAATATATAGTTCGTTTTAAATGTCATCCTAAGGCCTTCAAATCGCTTGTTTAAAAAAAAACGGATTTTCATAGGGAAAATTCTGATTTCGTAGCCATTCTTCAATGGAATTTGACAGTTTGTGGCTTGACAGATGGGCAACAAACTATATTTTGACGTATTTTTAACAGCCTAATAACGAAACTCCATTTAAGGGTGAACAAAAATCAATTTTTAAAATTAAAAATAGCAACATTTTCAACATTATCTGCACTCTTAAGATTGATTAAATAGCTGCTAATTAGAGGTGCTCGTTTTGTTAACTGCTCACTGCGATCGCTGCTCATTTGAAATCGCTCTTTAGCACATCCCTATTTAACTGGACTTGTTAAATTATTGATTCAAAATAGCTTTTAACGGCCTTTAGTCCTTAAAAATTGGCATTTCGTCCCGGCGTTCTCACTTGGACTCTTCAGTTGACAAGTGAGGGCCTTTTCAAGACGCAATTTTTATTGAGTTCAGTCCAGCTTACATCAATTTTACACGGAAATCAAATGTGAACTATATCCAACCCAATAAGAATTTCTAATCAAGAATTGTTGGAAATTTTTGTTACCCGTGGCCTGGCATTGTTTACATATGAGTGTTTTTTATAATACAAATTATATATAGGTACTACTGAAATATATCAGCCAAGTAGTAGACATTATTCAATTGGACTTATTGAATTATTGATTCAGAATAGCTTTTAACGGCCTTTATTATAAAAAACACGGGATATAGGTAGTGAGTTTTAATTTCAAGGAAAAAAACCATTGATTCGCAATAATTGCAAAATTAATTAAGGTTCAAAAAATATAAAGGCTGAGAAAAACGAAGGTCAGACCAAGGTGACCTTAGTAGTGCGGTGAGGGAACAAACTCCCACAGAAGACATTTCCATTTAGTTAACATATAGCAGAGGTTTGATGGTCATAAAGCACTAGGTACATTTTTAAGGCTATCCCGCACATATATTATACGAACATATAAACTACACGATAAGAGGGACCTACCTATTATCTGTTGGACCAAGCCTCTGCTCCCCCCCTTTTTGGGTTTGCCCCTTATCAGGGTTGATAAGTCTTGAAGCCGGTATTGAGTGCGGAAGATTACTCTTGGATTTGAGGAATTTGGTGACAGGCCGTGTAATTCGGCCACATAAAGGGTGCTCATAACGACGCCCCAACTAGAGAAAAACTGTGACAGACATCTAAAAGTGTTGTTTGAAATTTCTTTTTAGTCCCTTCTGGACAGATTTTTTTGAAATTTCGTTTTCGTTTCTTCTGGACAATTTTTTTTTTGTTGTTTGGAATCCTCCGACTTTAATAAACTAAATTTTTTTTAGAAATCTTTAACAATAATAAAACAATGTTACCTATATGAAATTTGTTTTTTTGGTTTTTTATTAATATCTTTTTAATTAACAGTTGTGAAATTATAGCTATATGTCCAAGGAACTTGTCTAAAAAAAAATTATATTCCTATTGTACCGTTGAGCTGAGAAATTCACAATATAATATTGTTCACACATATTACTTAATAACATGTGGGTGTGTGCAGGGATTGATTTAATTTTTTCTTATATTTAATCTCAATAGTATAGCCATTAATTTGATACCTCACTTTTTAATCTACCTCCTATATTAGCGTCACAATTGATTTTTTTAAATTCATAAAAAATCGAATAAAATCCATAGAAATGCTCCGCTTTGTTCATTGTCAACAATCGTCTACCAGTGGAGAGCACCGTTATCTCAATTGAATTTCTAATTGGAGTTCTTTCAATATACAAAATCATAACTTCATTGCTACTCAGACGATTATTAAAGTTTTGATCTCAGAATTTAACTATGAGATATGGCTAAATTTGTGTATAAAAATTATTGAAGGGGGTGAACAATTTCATACTAAAAGGGTGTGTAAATGACCCGTCAAATTTATATTACATATATTAAATTCAAAACTTGATGAAATTTTGTTTTATTTCAAAAAGCTAATGATGTACGTTTATATGTGTAACCTTCTTCTATAAATATGTCAATAATTTTGTATTTCTAAATTTAACGGGAAAAAAAGTACGGGTAATTTAATAAATAAATCACAAAAAAAGCTACATTTAGACAACTTTAGAGGGTTCAAAATTGAGCAAACCTTAATAGTTCATAATAAATGATAAATGAAATTTCGATAGAAATTTATAGCTTAAATTTGTGTGTAAAAATTATTGCAAAATTTAAAAAAAATGTGTACTAAAAATGCGTTTTAATGAAAAATCAACTTATTTTTTCGTAATTTAAATTCAAAAGTTAATCAAAAATTTATATATTTGAAAAAAAAAAAACAAAGGATGCACATTTATAGGTGTAGCTTTCTTTTACAAATATGTGATAATTTTATATTTGTAAATCTAACGGGAAAAAATAGGGGCAACTTAATAATATAAATCACAAAAAAGCTCCATTTAGCCATACTCCATTTAGTTCATAACAAATGATACATGAATTTGAGGTAAAAATTTATAATACAAATTCCAGTGTTAAAATTTTTGCAAAATCTTAAAAAAATTCATACTAAAAATGTGATTTAGTGAAAAATCAATTCAATTTTTGGTACTTTAAATGCAAAAGTTAATACAAAATTGATACATTTTGAAAAACAAAACTAACACACCAATTGCTGTAATTCTAATAAGTGTTAATAATTGCTAATAAGTGTTTAGTGATTATTTCAACACTAACCACTCTAAAATTAGTTTTATTGATTTATTTACCAAAAAATCATGCCTTTTCAAAGAATTTTATTTTTATAATTTCACCACGCCCATAAAATATTTTCAAATTTAAAAATTATAAATCCTGAAAATCTGATAAAAATTTTGATATATAAAAAATAAATGCGCTTTGCTCACAAGCTGCACAAAATAATTTCAAATATTAAAATTTTACATTTGAAATATTTTTTACAGATAAAATCCAGAAAAAATTTTAAAATTGTCAATTTGTCTGCATAAAATTGGCTATAAATCGGAAAGTACGAATTCGAATTTCAAAATTAGGATGTCGATGGAAAGGTCATTGTCTCACTATTCAAATACATACAAAACATTAATAGACGTCCATACATTTTTAAAGACTAATACGCTTAAACAGATAAAATAGCATTATTTTGACTAAATAGTGAATATTGTTACTTTTTATTTAACCGATTATCAAAATTTAAATTTTGTAATAATCGATACGAATCAACAATTGTTTTGGTATATAAAACATATTTCTACGATAACCAAAAGCCAGCAGGCATCTGGTCAGATTGTAAAAACTTTATTTCTACTGTCTTCTCTTCGATGGCATCTCTGATGTAGTGGTATTTAGAATGGATGTGCTTGGTTCTAGAATAAAAAGATCCTACTTTAGCAAGGTATACAGCGCTTTGAGAGTCACAGTAAATAATAGTCGGGGTATGGACCAAGTAGCCCAACTCATCTAACAGGTATCAGGGATAAAAAATCGTCTTTCAGCAATGTATCGAATGTTAAAAAAAAAAATGGGATCGAATTGTACTTTTTGGATACAAAAAAAATCTATGTTTATGAAATAAACAGGAGCATTTTTTTTTAAATAAAACATATCGTGTGTTTGGACTGGAAAACAGCTAGGTACACTTAATTCTCCAACATTTAGTATAAAGTAATTTTACAGTATAACTTTCTATGTTAAGTAGTACCGGCTTATTTTATAAACAGTGTTCTTGAAATAGACAAGTGCATTTCACGCTTGAAAAATTCAAACATAATGGTAGGCATCTACTTGTCATTGAATTGACACAGTTTGACTGCTGGTATTTTAACAACACGAATGCCAGTTCATTTTCACTTGTGTCTTTAACTGCCACAATTTAGTTTTTTGCCTTTTCAAAGACAAAGAAGTTTTAACAGATGCCTTTATCAGTTCATTGACAAGTATTTCAACTTGGATTGGTTGTTTCCGAATTTACACTCATGGATAATGAGATCTTCGATGAAATTTGTGTAGATATGTGCAGAAGGAGTTTTTTTTTATAAAACAGATAAAGATTCATAAAGAAAAAAAGTAAGCTTACTATCTTATCAGTAACTAACTATTTTTGTTATTTTGTTATCAAAAATCAAAATTGGAAATTACTCGTTGAATTTTGATTTATTTCCTCTAACCACTTTCATTTAAAAAAATAAATATTTATTAAAAAACTTTTCAACTATGTTCTATTCCAACAATTTCCTGCACTGGAAATCGATGCAAAATCAAAATTTAGCGAAATTTATATTCGTCTGTTTTCCAACCATTTCCAATTAACATTTCTAGTCTAGCGCACTCTCTTCATTTATTGAACTGCATTACTTACATTAAATATCGGGTGATTCTTGAACTGCAGCACTTTTTAAATAAAAGATCTGGTCATCTCCGTTGTCCCCTCCAGGAGTAGACTCCCTTTTTTGTTTTTTTTTTTCTGTTAGCTACTACAAAATTTTATCCTCCTCTAAATTTCGATCCGATAACTTATATTCTGGTCACTCATTTTACGG
Source organism: Melangyna quadrimaculata (assembly GCA_949320155.1). NCBI lineage: Eukaryota > Metazoa > Arthropoda > Insecta > Diptera > Syrphidae > Melangyna > Melangyna quadrimaculata. The sequence goes on from OX439485.1 coordinate 124,069,934, forward strand.
AATTAATTTTCTTTTACCTGTCAAATTACAAAAAATAACTTCAATGTGAAAAAAGATTCACTTCTAATTAAACTTTATAGCTGTCAAATCAGTGTCATTGACAAAGGATGAAACAAGTTGGACAAAATTGTTCGTTATCATTCAAAGACAATGTAGCATTTTATTAGTCAATTCAGTTATTTCCACTTGTCTTTCAAATTCGTTGTATTTCATTGACAAACGGAGTTTGCCAGTAGTTCAAAGACAAGCAATTTGAAGGTATTTCCACTTGCCATTTTGATAAAAGACGCAAAAATAGGTATTTCGTCAGTTGTTAAACGACAAGTGGAAACCTCGCATTATGCTCGTTGCTAGTGCTTCATGTAGAAAAGAAAGTAGCTCTTTAATTTTCTAAAAACATATATTGTGGAGGTAGCTATTAAGTGGCAGGGCAAAAGTGTACTGAATTTTATAAAAGTATATTTGTGTAACTTAGCATTGTCGAGTGTATCGAAAAAAGTACAATTGTATCGACTTTTGCAACCGTGACAGTTATTACAAATAATGGGCTTCTTTCGCAGCACATGTTAAGGGAATGTACTCAGCTTCAGCACTAGATGTAACAACAACGCGTTGCTTTCTCGGCTCCCAACTCACTTCAGCACCTGCAAGAATAAAACAAAACCCAGTTTGAGATTTTCGATCATTTAAATCTTCCGCCCATCCTGCATCTACAAAACAAAAAAGTGGTAAGTTTGTTTTCCTAAATATAAGTTTGGCAGCTAGTTGTGTTTAAATAACGTAATAATTGACAAGCCACGTTCCAATGTTGCTTTCCTGGATCTTGACAAAATTGGGATAACATATTTACGCTATATATCTGGCCTGCTAAACACAGAAAGGTGCAAAAAGGCACCAATAATTTCTTGGAATGGATGGTTGGTTCCTTTTCTAATTTCATTTTACTTTGCATCGGTAGTTTCATATATTTCGAGTTTTCCATATTGTATTTTATTAATAAATTTTTTATATACCCTGTTTGAGAAATAGATAAACTATTTCTATTTTGATTTATTTCAAGTCCTACACAAGTTGAGGGTTTCCGAAATTTCTTAATTTAAATACAGTTTTCAAATTTTCTATTACAAGGAAAATGTCCTTCTTATTGTTGGATGCAATGATCATATCATCAACATAGACTCCAATAATTGCAATCTCATTTCCTTTTCTTTTGAAAAAAAATGCATTTGTCATTATTTGACTGTTTGATTTCAAATTGTTTTAAAGTATCGTCAAGAGTCTTATACCATTGTCGACTTAATTGTTTTAAGCCATAAATGGCCTTTTTTAACAAACAGGCCTCATTTGTATTTCCGTTATCAAAACCTTCAGGTTGTGACATAAATATCTCCTCATCAAGGTCCCCTATAAAAAAACGCAGTCGAAATGTCCAGTTGATGCAGCGTCAAATCATGTTCAACTGAAAGAGCATAAAGTAAACGTAAAGAACTTTGCCGAACAACAGGTGCTTAGGGTTTTGGTCAAAACCTTTAGCTACAAGTCGCGCCTTCCTTCGCTCTACGTTTCCATCCGGCTTATATTTCGATTTATAAACCCATTTGCATCCAATAATGTTTCTGTCTGGTGGAGGACGGTGTAGTTCCCATGTTTTATTTTATGTTAAAGATTCAATAGTGTCATCATCATCACCAACTGTGTCTTCAAAAACATCGTTATCGTCATCTCTGCTGTCTTCAAGTTATTCTTTACTTTTATCATCAACTGTATCCGCAAAAACATCATCATCAGTTTTGTTTTCGTTATCATCTTCTTTCGCCTTAACCAGATCAACAGCTTTTTCTTCCCCTCGTCGTTTCTCGACTCGACTTTTAATTAAAGTTCTGGTACCTCTTTTCCATAAACGATAAGCTTTTGATTCATTAGAGTAACCGACATGAACATATTCTTCACTACGTGGTTCCCACTTTGATTTTCCAGGCTTATTATTGACAGCAAAAGCTCGGCTTCCAACTCGTCTAAGGTGCTTGATGATGGGCTTTCGAGCAGTCCAAACCTGTTCTGGAGTCATATTGCGATTCAATGCAGTAGGGCAACGATTTCTTAGGTACGTGGCTGTGTGAACTAATTCTGCCCAGAGAAAATTTGGCAAATCCCCCCCTATCATAATACACCTAGCCATTTCCACTTACGTTCGGTTCATTCTTTCTGTAATACCATTTTGTTGTGGCGTATATTCCACCGTAAGATCGGACCTGATCCCATTTTCCAATAGAAAATTAGTGAAATCCGTACTAAGTAGTTCAGACACATTATCGCTTCTATTTTTTTTCATTTTTCTACCTGTTTCATTCTCAACCAAAGATTTGTACTGCTTGAAGATGGTTAGATATTCACTTTTGTGGCGTCAAAAATAAACGTGAACTTTTCGTGAAAAATCGTCAATAAATGTGGCAAAATATAAACTCCTACTTATAGACTCAACAGTCAACACGCATTGGGCCACACAAATCAGTATGTATTAGGTCCAAGATACAATTCGATGATTTTTCATTTTTTGAAGGAAACGGCAGCCTGGTTTGTTTACCTCTAATACAAGTCACACAATTAATTTTCATATTTGAGAGATTTGGTAAACCTATTATCATCTCTTCGTTGCGAAGTTTCATTAAAGATGCCATATTTAAATGACCGAATCTTGTGTGCCATAACTCAGTTGACTTCTCATCATTCCTACTTTTATTGATCTCTCTATTATGGTTATCATTCTCAATTTCATGCTTATTAATTGAATTGATTTTGTTACATGCTTCATGCATATTCTCTTCTAATTCGACAGCAAATAATCCATTATTTTTATAAGCTTCAATTAAATTTTTTTTCTTTTGTAATGCATGCATAATTATTCTTAAAAGTAACACAGCAACCATTATCTGTCGCTTTACTTGTAGATATTAAATTGCTTTAAAGACTTGGGACGTATAACGTGTGAAATAAAGAAATAAGTTTGGTTTCGTTCCTAAGCTTTATCTTTAATGTAACTGTCCTTTTTCCTGTTATCTCTACCGGTTTTTCATCGGCAGGGCAAGGAACAGTTCCTACAAATTTTGTATCAAGGTTAACAAAGAAGCTTGCGTCACAGCACATGTGAGATGTCGCTCCACTATCAAAACACCAAGTTCTCCTAGGTTTTGTTGGAAAGTATGCACTATTTGCGTTCTCATGTGGTGGCTGTCTTTCAATTGCATTAAAGCAGAGTAGCGCAGTGGAAGCGTGCTGAGCCCAGCAACCTATTAAGATGGTTAAAGATTTGACAACGCTAAAGCAAATAAAAAAGGAAAGAGCAAAGACTTATGAAGACCAACACGGAAGTGTGGATACATATTTTATTTGATACCAACATAAGGTTAGTATGAGACTAAGTTTAGTACATAATATGTATAATATGAGTTAGAGATGTGCATGATTCGATAATTACAATAGGCTGTATGTAGTGAATTTCAATTAATGAAAATAGAAAATTTCAAATTAACTTAAATGCCGGGAATGAAAAATCACGAGGGCATTTCATAATAAAAAGTAGTATTTGCGTGTCGAAACTCACAAATTCTTACCTTTAAAAGTCGCTAGAAATAATCTAGCGGCATAAAAATATTTTTTTTCGCGGAAGAAATTGAAATGTCGCTAGATCTAGCGACAAAGTCGCTACAACGGCAACCCTGCCTGTCAAGTTCATATAAAAGAAATGAAATTGACAGAACTTGGGAACGAAATGCATAGAAAATCAGAGAAATTCAGAGTAAAGGAACAGACATTATCATAGTTTAAAGTAGCAGAAGCAGTAGCTATACAACGAAAAAAATGGTAACATTTTTCAAGGGAATTCTCATAATACAAATTATAAGTTTTTATAGTGGTTTCGTTAAACTCATGTTTTACTTAAGTACAGTTTAAATAAGATCAATTATAACAATTTATTCCAATAAGATTTCTTTACTTATCGAAATAGAAGTTTATTAAATTATTGAACGTCAAAAATAGTGCATTGACAAAAACTAAAATAAATGTTTAGGTTATCTTTTAAGTTTAAATTAAACGTAATTACAGATATTTAAAAATATTTTTTGTATATTTGATACGTTCACTGAGCGCGAAGATACTGGATAAAGCATAATCAAAGCATTTCACCACACTAAAAAGGAATAAAAAAAGAGAAGATACTTAGAGAATGTATTATCTTAATAAGTGCACTACAATCGTTGTTTCATTCCGGTTTTTTTTTTAATGGGATAAGAAGGAAAAATTAAAATGTGTGAAATCATTTTGCGAATTTTGACTGATTGCAAGGGATTTCGAAGAAAGTTTTTTGTTATTTTAAGTTCAAATTGTATTATTGTTAATTTTAAACTTTAGCAGTATTTTCAATTTAAAAAAAAAACTATAGGTAGACATGGATGTCGTATTGAAATCATTAGTTCACACCACACGTAATCTAGATTTTGTTTAACATTTCAAACGTATCTCAGTATTCAGAGAAACCCAAACACAATCTAGATTACGTGTGGTATGAACTAATGATTTTAATACGACATCCATGTCTATAGTATTTTTTTAAATTAAAATTGAAAATACTGCTAAAGTTTAAAATTAACAAAAATATAATTTGAACTAAAAACAATCACTCTTATTACGGTTGTCGTTTCACTAAAACGACAGTAAAACGACACGTCCCTGGAGGCGTCAATTGATGTTTAATTCACACGAATTTCTTCATAATAATGAGATGCGTGGAGATTGGAGAAAATGTCGAAGATTTGGGTTTATTTAACGCGAACTGTAGCCTCTAGAGCCTTGTCGTTTTAGTGAATCGACAATCGTAATAGGGGTGAATAAAAAACTTTCTTCGATGATATATAAAATCTTAGCACAGTATACCAAATTGCTTGGGGGGGGGGGCTTCAAGCCCCCCTGCGTACGCCATTGTCCACGGCTCTTTGTTTCTAACTATGTGTTCAACTTCCGTGGCTTTAAGCTAAGCACACATAGCATGTAAGATTCCGCGACACTAAGTGCAAGTGATTTTACTTGCATCTCGTCCGAGTTTAACTTTGCAGATCTTACATACAACCATTGCTGAAAACACGTCTTTACTCTTCGGCGGCTCAGAGTAGAGTACACTCTGTATCAAGTCTATATTGCCTGAACGCACACTACGGACAGTGTGAGAAGTCACATTCCTTCTAATGTGCGGTCTCCTCAAACGTTGACCGGGGAAATTTTTTTCATTCACCTTACTTTTTGCCCTTCTTGCCTACAAACTCCCAGTTGCTGGCAAATCAGTTTCCTTGTGTGAAAGCGGTCTAACATTTTGTTTTCATATTTATACCTACATATACTAGAAAAGTAGATTTTAAATGAGTGCGAACGAGAACAAATTCTGAACTCACCTTCGCAATAATCTAACAAATTTCGATCATTCATGGCTCAAAAGTCGTCATGCGAAAGCAGACGCTGAAAATGGACTGGAAAGTACTCATAAACAGAACTTGCTTTTTTCCCTATCTATCATTGTATAGAGCCTACCTAATAACCTATTGTATGAAAATATCAAATAGTTCGTTTCATTAAAATACAAAACTTGCCTTACTATCATACATAGTGGGTTTAGTAACTACGTATTGGAAGTTCCTAAATAAAATAGTGCGTCTATAAATTTCTATTAAGAAACGAAATCTAAATTGAAAAATAAAAATTCTCTGGTACCTATCAGAGGTACGCAAACCGGAGTAAATTCATACTTAATCGAACACGTCCAAAGAAGGGTAGGTACTGACAAAACAGCTGTAAAGAATGCAACATTTTTTTTCCTTTGAAATGAAATAAATATACCTACAATAGATTTCAAAGGAAATTGATTTATTTTATTGCTTTTGGTTATGTACCTATGTAGGGATGTACATAATATGTATTTTGATTCAATCAATACGAATATAAATATGTACATATCTGCTGTAATAAGATGAAAATACATTATTATATATGCAATTTAATTTGCAGAATCTCCAAACGACGTACTGAATGTTGAACCACAATAAAAAAAACTCATAATAACTAGATAATTTTCTTGCTGCTGTTGTTGCATTTAAATATTTAGTTTTCCAATGATACAAATTATTGGTAGTTTTTTTTGCATAAGATTAAATTAAATAAAAACTTTCGCACCCGAATGAAATACAACCACTGTTGCAATATTTCGTTCTCTAGTTCTCTATATTTCTTTTATTCGTGTTTTGTCAATCTGTTTGACATTACGATTTTAACTTCCGCGCGTGCCGGGAACAATTCTTTTAATTAATTTCGTTACTGTATTTTTTTTATATAATATTAATTGGATTCGATTAATACAAAGTCTCGGTCTTCAAGTAATTCATCTACCTAAACCTCCTGAATAATCCTCCTAAATGCGATCGGGAAATATTGCAACATCTGGACAAAAAAAAAAAAAAATTGAGAACTGTCAAAGCGAAGCCTCAATAGAAAATGGCCAAATCACAATCACGCGTTAAGCTGGCTTTAGACTTTCGTTCTTCATTTGTTGTCCGTTGTTCGGTGTTCGTTCTTCTCTCAACAACGAAGAAAGCATTTACATTAGAAAGTTAAACTCTGTTTACAAAATTGTTTATTTATACAGGGTGTCCCGTAAGTAATGGATAACCCTGAAATGCCGCATAGTAGACTTTATGAACTTCCTGAAAACTGATAAAAAAAGTTCTATCCCAACCACAAGAAAAGTTATATGCATTTTTTTGTTCAGTGCTTTATTTTTTTTCTTACTTTACATTTTTGAATACCACGACTACAAGTGAATGAGTTCCATCATTTTTTTTTTGCAGGAATAGTTTACATTACTTGTGCCAACACATAAGTAGAAGAAAATTATTATAACTGTTGGACTTCCTAGAGAAAAAAATTATTTAACATTGAATTTCAATGCAAAATGTGAAAACAAATAATTTTTGAAAAAGTTAAATCATAGCTAGTATAAAAAAAATGCATGAATACCTGAGTGGCCAACTATTTTAAAAATATGCGCGTTAAATGCAGATTTCAAAATGGTATTACTTATTATTATATCTAGAGTCAATAGCAAGTTATTGGTAAAAATCTGCAATACTAGAGTAAATTTAGCAAAAACAAAAGTTTTCAAAATTAGCACAGTAAACGTGAAAATAATACCAAGCGTTGAACATAGCAGATTTTTGATTTATTGGCTGTTTCTACGATGTTGTCCTAACGATAAATCCAAGCTTTCAACGTCTATGGCTTGTTTTGAATTTTACCTGTTCTATTGGGCTTTAACAAACCCATCAAATATTTTGTTGGTTGCTATTAGTTTATTTGTTATTTTCTCTAAACAAAAAGTCTTCTGATTCAATTTTAATTGTGTTTTTTGAATAGTAAATTGTAAGATCCTGAGAAAGTGAGAACGCATAAAATCGTAAGTTTTTTAAATTTTGAATTAAAGTTTTTGTAATTTGATCTTAATTCATAAGATTAAGACCACGACGAACGCTTATTTATATCGTTTTTATTGTTCATTCTTCAGAAAAATTAACGGTCTAAATAGCTGTTTTCCTGAACCTGCTTTTTGATAATTAAGACGTTTGATTGAACTTTTTCGATGCCACGTATTCTGTATTCTGCACAAGAATATGCAAACATGCATTTCATTTATGGAGAGTGCAGAGGCAACGCAAACGAAGCTGCGACTCCACGCTCCAAAACAATGTTCATTTAAACAGTTTTCGCATTTGAACACAAGTTGTTCGGGTAACAACGAACACCGAAATTTCTGACCTGATTTGAATTTGCACGTTCTTCATTCGTTCTTAGTTCGTTGTTCGGTTTTATCATTTAAATTGTCGTTGTTCCGCGTACGAACAGCAACGAACAACGTACACCGATGATAACACCGAAAGTCTGAAGCCAGCCTTAGGTCGCTCTGACTTTGACAGGCTTTTTACCGATTTAACGATATCGTGTGTCATGAAGCACGACCCTAAAATTTGCAAAACAGAATGTCGCGTCAAGCTTCGGTCTTTGACAAGATAGGAGTTTGACAGAATAAAAGATCTGTTTCTTAACATTTATTTCTCATAAATTCCCTACGGAAAATGGAGAGCCAAGTTTCTCTGTTTTTATTTAATTTGGTTGGTGTTTAAAAATTCAATGTTTATCGATAATTGCATGATATGAAATAAGATTAATGTGAGTGACTGAGTCGCACGAAATTACTTTACCGAGCATCTAGCTCAGAATTGTAAGTAATATTAGGTATACCCATACATTTTTTTATTTAAAATAATATGATAAATATCTATAATAAATGTTCTATTTAAAAAAAAAAACATTTTGAGGGACAAATGTATCTTATTATGGGTTATGAAAATTTTAACCTTGTAGGTATAGAAGGCATTGTCATGTATACTCATGGACACATGAGCGAGTGCCAATAGAACAGAGTAGTAACGCACGTAAAAACTAGAGGGCATCTCATTAAGTTAAGAGATTTTTTATCGAAATAACAATTTGTTTTCATATTTATACCTACAAATACTAGAACAGTAGAAATAATACAAATTAATAAAAAGTCAGTGTACAATCTCGCAATCTTGTAGATGTTGCAGATACTGTGCGCTCCATCAGCATCTACTTTTACACGACAACATTTGAGCCATGACTTTTATTGAAGTTTATTATTGCGAAGGTGGATTCAGAAGATTTCCTCGTTAACACCTTTTTACTCTCGAAAGTTGTGTAGAAACAGACGATGAAAATTACCTGGAAAGTACTAATAAGTACTTTGCTGACGGTTATAATGCCGGATTTACACGAATGGCAAAGTTGCCAATATTTCTGCAATAAAATTGGAAAAATAATGGCAGAAATAATTTTTGTATGACATGCATTTACATGAATTTACATTGTTTGTAGTTAAAGGTTCTCCCAAACCAATGCGGAACATTCGATTTGCAGGGCGAATCATTCACAATGATAACAAAAATGACAAATAAACAATGCTAAACAACAACATAAACAGCCGTCGCGTCGGCGAATGTGCCGCTTTCGCGTTGGTTTGGGACAGCATTAAAGGCTCTGCCAAACCAATGCGAAACATTCGGTGCGGCGAAGAAACATTTGCCGTTGGTGTGGGCACTCTCATTTATCATCCTGTAAATAAATTTTGGAATGCGAATGTTTCTCCGCCGCATGTGGGGACTCTCATTTATCACAACGTAAATTAATTTTGACTTGCGAATGTTTCTTCGCCGCACCGAATGTTTCGCATTAGTTTGGGAGAGTCTTTATGCTACAGAAATTCAGAGTAGTTAGACCCCTTTCACACAAGTAAACTGAGTTTCCGGCGATTTTCAGTTTGTTGGAGAGAAGGGCGTAAAAGGAAGACAAAAAATCTCCCCTCACACCCTTCTCGCCTACAAACTAGCCAGTTTCTGGCAACTCAGTTTCCTTGTGTGAAAGCCGTCTTACACGACCCAGATTTTTAATTTAATGTTTTAATCGAACAAACCTCAATGTAGGTACATATGTCAAACAGCTGAGTTTGAGTTGCAAAATAAAAACAAATTTTGGTTTTTTTTATGGATATTTTTACAAAAATTCTTAAAACTTTTGAGTGCAATTATTGATAATTTAATAAAATAGGATTAAAACGTATGTAATAAGTTTAATAATATTATGCATTCTCTAAATTTAGTTTTCCAACCTTAGATGGATATAGTCGATATGGATGATGTTGATGATCTTCTCGATTTTTCATTGTTCGCTCTAATGGGCTATGCTTAGGGTGTCCATCTTATCTCTTTAAAAGAGAACATGTTCTCTTTTTTCACTCTGATCTTTTTTACACTATCTTTTTCTTTACGGATCTATTTTTGTTCTCTACTTTTTTAATGAAATTCGGTTTTGTTTTATTGGCATAATTATATTTGAATGTCAATCAATAGACTTAAGGCCCTATTCTGCCTTTGCGAGGCTCATAGTTCACAATTTTTTGGGATTGCGGTTTATTATGAGGTGGTCACAATTTCGTATTTTGTGGGATCCCTCATAAGAAACCTCACAAAACCAACGTGAGTTGTGATCTGCCAAGGAGCAGATCATAATTTTTAAGTTTTTATAAGGCGATATCACCACGAGTTATTGTGACTTGTGAGGCATCAGTGAGGTTGCCAGAATAATCTTCGATTTCATAAAGCCCTTTTAAAAATTTAACAGGGGCCGAATTACCGCACCGGTGAGTGAGCAATACGTTACTGAATTATCTGCATTTGGGATTCCTTCTTAAGATATCGAGTAAAGTATCGAGTATCGAATTCGATTTTTGGCATTTCCTCGTCTGTGAACGAGTGTTTTTTCATACGATAGATGCTAGGTAGACAGGTGAGCAGTAAAATGGCAGAAAAATAAAATTATTCTCTTTTCTGCAAATATTCCTACACAATATCAATTAATGGTGTCTGAGGGTGAATTAAAATCAATTAAACATCACCCAGAAAATTATTATTGCTTGATTTTAAGGCACAATAATTCGATTTAGCCAAAAAATATTTTTGGCCAAATTAAATTCCAAAGGCAAATGTAAACAAAACATGAGCCCAACACAAGCAGCTGTGGCAATCGACCAATGAAAAGTTAGGAATATTGACGTTTAGGAAAATGTACTAGAATTATCCTAGTACAATACAAACTCAATTCGATACGTGATACTTCGTATAACATCATACCAATGTGATTACTCGATAGTTCGATAACGTGAAAAAGTTTCTCACTCGTTCACTGAAAACATCATTCAGGTTTTTAAGTCTTAAAATGACGTTCATTCCCTACAAAATACGTCATTTAAAAATTTAAAAGCCAGTTAAATGTTTATGAAACTGGCCATAAGGCTGTAAAATTTTGTTGTTAGGTAAATTTTATAATATAATAGAAATATGTTGTCAAAGCTTCTATACAATTTTTAAATGATAGAGTTATATAAGAAAAAGTACATGAGACAAATAAAAAGACGATATTATTTATGATTAAGGCAACTCTAGCTCCTTAGCAGACCTACTAAGGCCTATTTTGTATTTTACTTTTTAGTTATATTTTGTTCAGCAATTCATACATCTACCAACGTGTGTATGATTCTTGAAAATTAGGACACTTGATTCTCTTATTTTATTTTTTTATTTTGTTGTGTTCTCGTTTTTGTTCTCTATTTTGCTCTAAATGTTCTCAATTTTATAGCTTTTAGAGGAAAATGTCCTCTTTTTGTAAAGTACCCAGATGGACACCCTAATATGCTGGATATGTGGAGTTAAAAAACCAAGAGAAGAGATCAGAAATGGATCAGAATGGGTTCGGGAGCTAAATTTAAGCAGAGGTACGGATGGTTTCTTTGCTCTTAATTATGAAGCAATGCAGAAGCAAGATCCAGAGCATTTTTTTAAAATAACAAGGACGAAACCATCAACATTCGATTTGTTGAGAATGTTTATCGATTGTGCTGTTAAAAGTGAATTTCAACATATCTTGACTTATTAGGCCTCCTAATCTTAAAAAATAATGGAATACACCAATGTACTGTGTCCCGTCAGCTCGGTCTTAGCCAATCTTGCATATTAAAGATCTACGGAAGGTTTAGACAAACTCGTGGGCTAGTGTAAAGGCCAGGATCTGTGTGTCACCGGATGTTATGACTGATTTATCGTGATGGTGTTTCTCCGAAATCGTGCCCTGACTAGCATTGACGTCCGGCAATAGCAGAGACTATAAAGACTCGTAAGTAAATGGACAGTGAGAAGACGTGATTCCATTTTTTTTGCTCGCGAGTGTAGTTTCTAACTTGACATTTAAGGTATTTTTCCCAAGGAGTTCCTAGACAAGTCATGGCCTGGATGTTCCGAATGGGATATTCAACAGTTGCTAATATTATATATGAAACTGCTGATGTTTTGTGGAATGTTTTGAGTCCACTATATTTGGCACCGCCATCAGAAGAGAACTGGAAACAAATCGCTGATGAATTTTACAGTATGTGGAACCTCCCTAATTGTGTGTCGGCCATTGATGGCAAACATATCTAATATTCGCTGTCCAACAAGAGCTGGATCAGAATTTTATAATTATAAGGGGCATCACTCTAAAGTTCTTTTCGCTGCTTGTGACGCACACTACACTTTTACATCGGTTGATATTGGCGCCTACGGCAGCCAAAGTGATGGAGGAATTTTTGCTGAGTCAGCATTTGGCAAAAAGCTTATAAATGGCGAGCTTAATTTACCTACCCCAAGAGTTCTACCTAATTCTAATTATTTATGCAACCATTTTCTGGTTGGTGATGCGGCGTTTCCATTAAGACTATACCTTATGCGGCCATATCCAAGAAGGCTATTAAATCCAGAAAAATACAAATTCAACAAACGCCTGTCACGTGCCCGACGTGTGATCGAAAATGCATTTGGGATTCTTGTTGCTAGGTGGCGAATTCTCCAAACAACTTTCAACATGCCTGGTAATGCTGACCGCATTGTAAAGGCATGTGTTGTCTTACATAATTTTGTAGAACTTAACGATGCTGCATATAGTACACACGAATATGTTGATAAATATAACAATGACAATGAAATAGTTCACCAAGGACAGTGGCGAACCGAGGCTCAACCTCTTTCTGGAGTACGGTCAGTGGGTTCAAACCATCCATCGAGGGAAGCCCTTGCGATGCGAGATTCCTTAAAAGATTATTTATTCCAAAATAAAATTTAAAAATATGCAATATAATGTTTTTATTGTTTTAGATTATGTCCAAACTGAAACTGGTGAAAGCCAAATCATGACCTATAGGAATTCAGTAACTTGTTCATACCGAATCAGAACGGCTTTTAGTACAGTCAACGAAGGAATTTCGCTTGCAAAAAATAGTGCTCTCGAGATTATTTTTTTATATGGTAGAGGATACCCCCAGGTATAACATACCCAAAGTCCTAAGCCCAGGGCCGCGAGCTAAGCTGAGGAGGGGGGGTTAAAGGTACCCCTTTTTAGATTTTCGTTAATAGCATAATAACTAGCATATTAGCGGAAAAGTCTATACTACAAAATTAGAGACAAATAAATTGTCTATATAAAAAGTTATGTTCATATTTTTGCTAGGGTTAATAATAAGGGAAATGCGGGGGTAGAAAAGTCAACAAATCTGAAAAAAACTGTTATTGTGTTAGATATTGAATGTTTTCTGACCAATGTACTTGGAAAAAAGAAAGAAGGTAAATACACATTCATTCACTGTTATTTCATCATGTCATGAGACTGAGAGTGGATTTCAAATTTATTTTTTTTTTCTATATATCCGAAACTTTAAGAAAAAGGTGATGTTTACTAAATTAGGCAAAATTTAATTAGCAAGAGTTGTTTTCATACGGCGCCAAAAACTGAAAACGTTTTTTTTAAAGGAACACAATACTAATTTTATTTGCCGTAGAGGGGGGTGCTTTCTCCCCCCCTTTTAGAAGGAGTGTCATTTTTTTTAAATAATATTAAAAATCAACGGCAACACTTACAAAACAAAAAAGTACCTTTTCTGAAAGCCAGAACTCCGTTCTTCTATTTGATATAAAAATCAGGTTATTTGTGTCCATAGTTTTTTTTAAATTACTTTCAAACTCAAAATTAAAAAAAAAAAATTTAAATTTAGTTTTTGATTTTTTTTTTTTAATTGGCAAATAAAATGCTAAATTGGCTTTTATTATTCACTACTCCTAATAATTCCTAATTGAAAACTGAAAGCGAAATGGTTATATGTCTCCCAGTTTTTGAGAAAATTAAATGCAACGACAATTTTTTTGATGTTTTTTTTTGTATAATTTTTATTATTATTAATTACTATACTGGGTAGTATGTGTAAGGGAAAGAATGAATCAATTATATATGAACCTTCGAAGCAAGCCACCCAAGGTACTGTTTTACTGGTAGAGCTGATCCTTAGGTACAACATACTCAAAGTCCCAAGCCCGGGGCCGCATGCTTTAGGTAGGGGAGGGGGTAAATGTCCCCTTTTGTAGTTTTTCTTCAATATTTTGAAAACTAAGCGTAAAAAAGGCAAAGTGTATATAATAAAACGAAAGCAATAACGCCTTGAAAGGAGAGATATCGTCTTATGATGTTTAGAGTTTAAATTCGTTTGTTTAATTTATGTGATACAGTGTTCAAATTTAAATAAAATAGACTTATTCCTTAAAGCTTAGAAGTATGTGGACAAATTACCGAAAATTGAGTGTAGGTTTATAGGTTGATGCACAAGGATCATTTAAAGTGGAAATTAAGGATACTTGTAACCGCTTTACAAAAGGAAATGCAAGTTCTGCGACAAAATAATACTTCAAAAAGTATTCGTTGCAGTCAACTTAGTGCTCAAAAGCTCCATATTTTTACGCACTTCGTCGTTATTTGTTTTTTCTGTCACTTTGTATTTGCTTGTAATCACGGTTTTATAATCACATTTAACGATTTCGGAAGTAATTTAAAAAAAAAGTAAAATACATATGCAATATACATAGGTCATTCCATTTATCCCGACTTATCGTGATTTTCTTATTTTAATCAAGTAAGTATAAGCTTAGACGATGGATGATTTGCAAAAGTGCGTTTTTATAATCACAAAACGATTTAGATTAAGTAATTTGTAAACATAGCAATATACATTGAGGTCATTCCATTTATCCCGGCTTGTCGAGATTTGTTTACTTTGATAAAGTCAAATCAGATCAAATAGAAGCTTAAACGATGCAGATGGATGATTTCCATAAGTGCTTGATTTGTGATGGGGAAGTGGGAAGCAGTGATGATGCCAGTCAGGTCACTTTAAAAGGCATTACAGGTAAGAGTTCCTTCTAGTGGGCTTTAGGTTAGTTTTTGATTGGAAATGATGTATTGCAGGTATTATAAAAGCCAGTGTGATAAGAAACGATTTGAGGAACGAAACTCTTCAACATATGAGAAATGGTGTTGTGCACAAGGAATGCAGGAAGGAGTATACCAGGTCTCCGATAATTAAAAGCAACAAGCTAGGCAATGTTTTAATACCATCAAAATCATTACATAATAGAACATTTAATAATCAAACCAGCTATTTGTTTTGTTTTTGGTGATGATTTTCAAAACAAACAGAAGAAAAAACCCCTAATTTCACGTTGTAAGATTTTCAAAATTCGAGATTTGCAGAGCAAGCATACAATTGCACTTCGAGCATTGGAGAGAGGGGATGAATGGGGGCAAACAGTGCACCAACGAGCTGTTTTAGGAGTTAACGACATCAAATTTAGTGAATCAATTTATCACAAGGATTGCCATAACCGTTTTTTCATAGGAGTTGAGCACATATCAAGGAAAAGAGGACGCCCTGTAGATGAAGACATTCAAATGTCAATGCAGGAAATCTATGACTACATAGACAGAAGTGGTGAGTGCCAATTTTCTTTTGACGAGTTGCTACTGCAAGTGACACCCGACCTGAGGACAATGAAGCTAAGAATGAAGGCCAAGTATGGGGACAATGTAATTTCCACAGCACTACAAAAGAGTGGAAATGTTGTCACCTTTCGTGGGGAGGGTGAAACTATTTAGACAGATGCATGGTACTCCTCGAGGTGTAAGAGTGAGCATGCGGAAAGGGTAAGAATAGTTGAAGCAGCTGCAAAAATAATATTGGAAGATGTTCAGGCTATAGCTTATGATAATTCAAAGTATCCTCCTGCTGATCATTTTTGTACTCAGCTGAAGAAATGGTCCCTCAAACACTTCGCACATTTATGGATACTTTGGCAACGAAGAAAAAAGCAAGAGAAAGATTGGAAAGGTAAATGACAGCCATTTCACATGCAATCATTGCCGCAATTAGGCCAAGATCCTTCATTCCGCCTATACTACATGGGTTGGCTCTTCTCATTCATAGGAAGTATGGTCCAAAAGGTTTGGTACAACTCCTTTCAACTTTAGGGTTTACTGGAACCTACCATGAGGCACAACAACTAGAAATGTCTATTGTACATCATCCTGAGGAAGTGGTACCAGAGGGAACATTCACCCAGTATGTTTTTGACAATGCTGATTTCAATATTGCGACAATAGATGGTAAGAATACTTTTCACAGCATGGGAGGCATCAAGTGTGCCACTACTGCATCACAACTGCCACCATCAAAGTATATACGAAGAATCAAAGGTGCCCCTTCTGGACAAGAAGTTACCCACCGCGGAGTCTTAGAGTTGCAGACGTATGAAAAATGCTCAAGCAATGTACTTCGTTACATACCTGTAGAAGATTTGAGTAAGATCCACCCAATTTCAAGAGAAAGGTTCTTTCAGTCCCCGACGCTACAAGATATGCTTTGGATGACTAGTAAATGGCTGCAAGCCATCAACCCCGCTTATGAGGTGATTACAATTCCAGAATGGAAAGGGTTTATGGAACAATCTTCCCCCATAGTTAATTGCGACAGGAGTGCAATCACGATCCTACCATTCATTAATGCTACTCCCAGTGACTATAACACGGTGCATACTGCCCTACAGTATGCAGCCAAAAAGAGTGTTGAAGAGGGCTCAAACTTGTGTTTTGTGACGTTCGATCAACCTCTCTATATAAAGGCTACAGAAATTAAACCGAAGAACATCGCCGTGCGGTTAGGAGGATTCCATACACTGATGTCATACATGGGGTGCATTGGGCAGACAATGGCTGGGTCTGGTCTGAAGGATGTGCTATCTCTAGTATACGCAACAAATACAGTTGACAAAATGTTAACTGGCAATGCATACGCTCGTGCAGTTCGAGGGCATCTGCTGGTGCAAGCAGTGCTAGCCCAAATTATACGACAGCATGTCACTATCACGGATGAAGAAAAAACAGATATCAAGAGTCTTCTAGATAAAATGGAAAACCTGACATCAGAAAAGGTGGGGGAGGATTCTTCCTTGGGCTCAATTTTGGAAAAATTCAACAATGAGGTAGCGCACATGAAAGAGAAGGGACCTACCGCTGCCTTGTGGATACAATACTTCAACATGGTAACCTTGATGAAAAAATTCATAGATTGTGAGCGTCGCGGTGATTGGGGTGGTCATTTAGATTGCGTTCAACAAATGATACCATTTCCAATATGCAAAATGTGCTCATCTTTATGTCCAAGACATGGTGGAATTGCAATCCAGCCACCCAGATATATTCGAGGTGTTTGCAAGCAAAGGGTATTTCACTATCAACCGAAGTGGTTCACGTTGGGCAGGGGTTTGGTCCGATATGACTATTGAGCAGACTTTAATGCGCTCCATGAAAACCTCGGGTGGCTTGGTAGGAAGAGGATTCAACTTACAGTGCTTTCAAAATGGGTTGGTGCGTCCAGTGGAGCTGCAGCCATCTGTTCAGCAGTGGAAGGATTTGCTGGTGCGATGGGGGAGCAGCATGTTGATTTCCGGGTATCAAGGCAAATTAAAGATACAGACGACCGGATTCAAATACATGATTGGTTCAGCAACCACCACCCTTTTCCAATTCAAGATTCCATCATGTCTTTTGTCAACTGGAATAACTGGAAACTCTACAATAAATTGTCATCGAGCCTTTGAAATTGGAACGATGACAATGAACAGTATGGTAGGCTGTAATTTTGGTGACATAAAAATGTCAAGAGCTAATGTGGTGCTGTCATTGTCCAGTATAAACAATTCCATCAAAGTTCATATTGTTGTTTATTTCATCTACGAGCTTAAAAGCTTAACAGATTACATTGTAAGTTGGTTAATAAATAATAATACAAAAAATTATAAATAAATAAACTTAAAATAAATATTAAAAATTAAATAGTTAGGTAGATATGTATGTAAATATGTAAATGAACTTAAAAATAGACAACAAATTTTTAAGGTCTTAAAAATAAATAATATAATACATTCTTAAATTTATCTCTAGAGAGAATTAAGTCAATATGATCATACACATTATTGAACTCCCTGACTGACCTTGAAACAGATTCATTTAAACCGTAGTTCGTACTATGCTTTGCCTCAGAAAGAAGATGTCTTTCCCTCAATGGTCTCATTGGAGCATATATACATATTAAGGAAAGTAAAGTAGGACACTTAATGTGGTAACAAAGAATATCACGCACAAAAACTATATCATGAATTGTTCTCCTGGATTTGAGAGATTGCAAGCCTAAAAGACTTTGTCTTGCTTGTGAACATGGACAAAAATTCCAACGTATTTTAAAAAACACATATTTTGTAAAACGGTTCTGAACTCTCTGAATTCTATGTGAATATAATTGTTGAGAAGGGTTCCATATGACGTCCGCGTACTCAAGATTGGGTCTTACTAAAGCAGAAAATAAAGAAACAAGTGTATATGGGTCGGAAAATTCGATGGAGTTTCTTTTAATGAACCCCAACATTGAATTTGCCTTAGCAACAATTGCATCAATATGAAGGGAAAATGAAAATTTTGAGTCAAAAAGAACACCCAGATCCTTAACTTTTGATGTTCTTTGAAGAGGACTACTATCCAGAGAATACGAAAATTCCAACGTAAAACGTTTGCGAGAGAGGGAAATAATAAAGCATTTTTTGATATTAAGGTTTAAGCAGTTTGACTTACACCAGTGAGCCAAATTATCAAGATCTTTTTGAAGTTTAAGGCAGTCATCAATAGATGTTATCTTTAAAAATAGTTTAAGATCGTCAGCATAAATGAGGCACTTGCTAAAGGTGATATAATTGATAATATCATCAATAAACATAATGAAAAGCAATGGGCCAAGGTGACTCCCCTGTGGAACACCCGAAGTACATTTAATTGACCTTGAAGTAAAATCCTCTATTTTTACTTTTTGGACCCTTCTAATTAAATATGAAGAGATCCATTTTAGTAAGCTTGAATGAATTCCGAAAGCATCAAGCTTAAGAAGCAAAATGTTGTGGTTAACCGAATCAAAAGCTTTACTAAAATCTGTATAAATAGCATCTACTTGGCTTTTTTTTCGATAGCATCCACAACAAATGTCGAGAAGCATGACAGGTTGGAAACAGTTGACCTTCCCGAAATAAATCCATGTTGAGATTCATTTAAATGTTCTTTCACAAGAAAATCAAGTTTATTTTTCACTAAACTTTCAAAAAGTTTTGGAATTGCGGATAACTTGCAGATACCTCTATAATTTTCTATATTGTTTTTTGATCCCGATTTAAAGATGGGGATTAAGAAGGAAGATTTCCACTCATCCAAAAATATACCAGATGAGAGTGATAAATCAAATATAGTAAACAACGGTGAACAAAGAGACTCAGAACATCTATTAAGAATTAAAGCAGGAATTCCGTCTACACCAGGATTAGAATTTGGTTTAAGAGAGTTAAGTGCGTTTAAAACATCAGAATATTCTAAATGTATAGATCCAGTATCTACCTTAGGGACATTCCCTGATGGAGAAAAGGTGGAGTTAAAATCTGAATAAACAGACTCAAAAAACTGAGCAAAGAGCTCTAAAGTTTTGATAACATCAGTGGATTCATTACCTTTGAAATTCATATAGTTTGGGATTCCAATAGACTTCCGTTTTGAGTTTATAAAAGACCAAAAACGTTTGGGATCACTCTTCAAGTCAAGCTCAGTATTCAAAATATAATTTCTGTGCGTGAATTTACTAAGGACAATAAAATCCTTACGTAATTTACAAAAGTAATTTTTTTCAACCGAATTATTTGTTCTTTTAAACTTAGCAAAAGATTTATTTTTAAGATTTTTGAGATGAGCCAATTTCTTATTATACCATGGAGGTTTGGACATATTCTTTTTGGTTTTATGTGGCACAAATAAATTAAAAGCATTATATAAGATACCGATGAAGTGATCGAAGGTGTTCTTCAAGTTTAAATTATAAAATTCAATTTTCCAGTCAACGGTTTCAAGATAATTATTGAGTTCAATAAAATTTGTTTTTGAAAAATTAAATGAATTGGTATAGTGATTAACATGTTTTAAATAACTGTATACATGAAGTTCAATAAATAATTCTTTATGATGAATCGAGTTATTTAACAAAGAAAATGGAACAATTTCACTCACATAAGCATTAGATTCATCCTGAGGAATAAATACTAAATCCAGAATTTTGTACAAACTATTTACAACTGTATTAACTTGATATAAATTAAGAGAGTTCATGGTAAAACAGTTACAGTTGACCCTTTGACAATTTTTCAAAGAACGCTCATATTCAAGAAGTGCGATGAAGATATAGCAGACCTCTTGAAATATGAATTGTCTCCGTTTCCACTCTCACTCTTCACTGAAGGAGGTCTCAGAAAAGGAAATAAGTCTTCCCTTTATGATTCTTTTCCGGTGGATGACCCAACAACGATTGACATAAAACTAAGCGCAAATGTAATTGATGGTGGCTTCCTCCTTCATCGTGTGAAATGGATTCTTGGCACAAAGTTTTCAAATTACTGCGAACAGTACACAACCTACGTATTGAAACATTACGGCGAAAATTGTGGAAGCGAAGGGGACTCACAAGAACGTCAGTCGATATTCAGTTCAATGAAACCATGGTCAATAACACTCAACAAGAACATTTTCTTGGAAATGAAAACAACAAATCGAGGCTAATCAGAATGATCTCACAGAAATTGAACGCTGGAGGAGTGGAAACCATAATCGCAGATGGTGATGCTGATACGACTATTGTAAGACATGGTTTTCATAAGGCTACCCAACACCCGACCGTAACAATAGTAGGAAAGGACACAGACTTATTGGTATTACTCTTGGCTCTGGCACCTTCAGATAGAAACATATTTTTTATGAAGCCTGGCAAAGGAAAGCTGGGGTCAAAAGTATACTCGACCAAAAACCTGAGAAATCTGCCATTTGCGGACAGCAATTCCTTCTTCACGCCTTCAGTGGCTGTGATACCACTTCAGCTATTTACAAAAAAAGTAAATCAGGGGTGGTAAAAACATTTACAAAGTGCATCAACGAAATACGAAAAATGAAAGACGTTTTCTGCAACCCTTGTGCAACGAAAGACATGGTTGCTGTTGCAGGAGAAAAACTGTTTAAATTAGTCTACCAGGCGCCAGATGAAACTAATCTTAATCAACTTAGATATGCAGCGTTCATAAAAGCTTCAACCAAACCGAAGCCTGATTTTGCAGCTCTACCACCGACCAAAAAGGCTGCGGATAAACACTCATTCAGAGCCTACTTTCAGGTACATACCAACACACGCTTACTTAATGCTTGTTATAAAAGTTTACTTATTCTTAAGTTTAAGTTTAGGCCAAGTTTCATCGTCTATAGGCAAATACGATTAATTGGTACTTAATAAGCTCTAAAATTGGAGATTGCACTGTGAAACTGGACCTGAAATTGCATCTTACACTATGCTGATCAACATTGTTTATTTATAATGCCGATTAATACATTCACCATTATTCGCTGTTCATTTTGTTGTTAGAATTCTAACTGTTTGAATGAGAATAGCTTCGATTCGACTTTCATTGTTGATCTACACGGCCAAATTTACTTCATATTCTTGACTACTACACGTCTACACGTCCAAATTTACTACACATTTCGATCTGTAAATTTAAGAAAGCAAGTCAACATAATGTGAACGCTGCTTCTACTTACACATTTGCCGACAATTGTTTTTAAACACACTACAGTGTCGTGGTTTTTATAAACAGATTCAACAGTGGCTCCAACCTACTTTAGACAAAGACGAGAAGTTTTTACCTACAAAATGGGGATGGGCTAAGAGTGGAGATGGCTACCTCATTCCACTTACTACCACTGACCCAAATAGCTCCGGAAAAAATTATTAATAATATTTTTTGTGCTTGCAAAACAGGCTGCGGAGGACGTTGCGGCTGCCGAAAAGCAGGCATAACCTGCTCTATTGTTTGCGGTACTTGCCATGGTGCTTGCACGAATGGTCCTTCTGTACAGGACTTGCACGAGGACACAGAAGACCTGAACAGTGATGACGACATAAGTGGACAATTTAATAATCATGATGATCACAATCATGATGTGTTTTAAAATAAAAATTGATTCTAGAAAAACAATAAACATAACTTTTATTTGTAGGATTTTAATTTTCTTTCACTTTGTCACATAAAGTTTTCCAAATATTGAAGAAAAACTACAATAGGGGACATTTACCCCCTCCACTACCTAAAGCTTGCGGCCCCGGGCTTGGGACTTTGAGTATATTGTACCTAAGGATCAGCTCTACCAGTAAAATAGTACCTTGGGTGGCTTGCTTCGAAGGTTCATATATAATTGATTCATTCTTTCCCTTACACGTACTACCCAGTATAGTAATTAATAATGATAAAAATTATACCAAAAAAAAAAACATCAAACAAATTGTCGTTGCAACTTTCAATTTTCTCAAAAACTGGGAGACATAGAACCATTTCGCTTTCAGTTTTCAATTAGGAATTATTAGGAGTAGTGAATAATAAAAGCCAATTTAGCATTTTATTTGCCAATTAAAAAAAAAAAATCAAAAACTAAATTTAAATTTTTTTTTTTTAATTTTGAGTTTGAAAGTAATTAAAAAAAAAACAAATAACCTGATTTTTA
Organism: Melangyna quadrimaculata; assembly: GCA_949320155.1. Taxonomy (NCBI): domain Eukaryota; kingdom Metazoa; phylum Arthropoda; class Insecta; order Diptera; family Syrphidae; genus Melangyna; species Melangyna quadrimaculata. Next base: position 124,092,638 of record OX439485.1, read on the forward strand.
TATCAAATAGAAGAACGGAGTTTTGGCTTTCAGAAAAGGTACTTTTTTGTTTTGTAAGTGTTGCCGTTGATTTTTAATATTATTTTAAAAAAAATGCCCCTCCTTAAAAAGGGGCACAGGCAAATAAAATTAGTATTGTGTTCCTTTAAAAAAAAACTTTATCAGTTTTTGGCGACGTATGAAAACAACTCTTGCTAAGTGCTATACCAACCAAACATCTCATGGGTGTAAGCAAAACTCGTTTTTCCACGATGATACAACATAGAATCCTCCTGACATATATGTATCTTCTCCATGCCGTTTTTGATAGATTGCAAAGCTTTTTGAGGCATTTGCATTAAGCATACTCGAGATATGACTCCAGAGCCAACGTCGATTTTTTATTTTAGGTAGGTACCTATCACCTCGGAATTAACTTTGTCTTGAGATATTAATGACGTCCGTTTTTCATGAGAAACGTCTGGTTTAAAGTCAAATCCTATGAAGAAAAACAAATTAAATTCCAATATTTATAACACTCATCACAACTTACCAAATTGCAAAAAAAAACTTCTCTTTGAATGTCCCACGATGGATTTCATTTCAGCTTTGGCATGAACACACCCGTGCCCAGCTGGATTGGTTGTTCCAGTTTATTGCAAATTAAATAATTACAGTAGAGTTCCAGATTGCTTCGATTAGATTTTTTTTTTAATGTTTCTTATTAAAACGCGTTTGGTCAGAATATACATATCACAACGGGTGATTCGCGCTCGCGGGTTCCCAGATTCGGTAATTTAGATTAGCCCGCCGTAAAGCACATTTTTGATAGATAACCTATCCAGAAACATAAAATGTATTTTGGACGGTTTGGACAAGGGATTTTTAAACGAATAACGTGGGCCATATTTCAACAAATAAAACACAAAACACATACAACATTTTTAACTTACACTTTCAGTTTTATTTTAACTTTGGTCTATATTTTTTGGAATTATTTTTCTTTGTTTTTTTTTATAAATTAAAAATGGAAACTTATTTCATTGAATTCTTAAATAGAAATGAGATGACAATGAAAGTCAATACAATACAATTGTCAAGTCAACTGTCAAAGCGAAGCCAGAATGGAAAATAGATCAATTCGGGCGTTGGAGCTCGCGCTTACGATATTTACGATCTGAAGCGACGCAACGCGTGAGGTAACATTTTGGATTGGCTCTAAAGAATTCATTGTTTCTATTCAATATGTCACAGTCGGCGCGACCTAACGCGTGATTGTGATTTGGTAAAAATAGATCTATTCGGGCGTTGGAGCTCAAGCTTATACGATATTTATGATCTGAAGCGACACAACGCTTCGGTTTGTTTCATACGAGTTCATTGTTTCTATTCACGTCAAGGTCGGAGCCACCTAACACGTGATTGTGATTTAGCTATAAGTTAAAATAATTTCAATCCCTAATAAAGGTGGTTTGTGGGTGGTTTGTGGTTTTTGTGTTTTGTCTTACAATAAAAATAAGACATTGACCTTTATAAGGACCACCCTAATGTATACTTCTGTGCTCAAAACGTAAAAGCTCTTAAGTCTGTTTTCATAGTCTTTCAGAAAGTGAATTTTTAACTTTGAATCTGTGTTTAAAAAAAACTAAGAGGGTTATAAAGATACTTTTTTCAGAACTTTATCTTTATGTATACAATTATTTGAAAATGTGTTTAAAAGTTGACCAAGTGAAGTATTTAATGCATTTATTTATATTTTTCTGACTTAAGTGCTTTTACCAAAACAACTTTTGCAGTTCTTATTGTATAATGTCACCTAAGATATAAATTTTCTGTTAACCAAATATGGTAAACACCTTAAGTCTATTTAAGAAATTTAAATGCAGGAAATTTTGTGTGGTAAAGCATCTTAAGTCGACATAAGCGGTCTTACTTTGTTGATAAATATCGAACATCAACCCAACTTAAGATGTTTTACCAAAAAAATTTCTTCGTATTTTCTGAAAAAATAAATAAATTTTAACATAAGATTCGTCATCATCTATTTAAGTTATTTTACCTTTTGCAAGAACCTGAGAAGTAAACTTAAGATATTTTACAAACGGTCATTACTTTCTTGTTTTTAAAGATTTATCAACAGGAGTAAGAGAGAAATACAGGTTGTGGACAAAATATGTAAGAAAGCGATAAATAGCTAAAAACCACTTAAGTCGACTTAAGAGCTTTTACCTTTTGAGCACAGACTTATAGGTACATAATATTATTCATAGGTAAATATTCAAAAGACAGATGCACTATTATATGAAGAAACGATTAAAACGACTTCCCATAATGATCAATACATTTAAAGAGTAAGCACCTATAACATAATATAAAATCAACCAATTTTCTAAGTAAGAAAACCAATTTAATGTAATTACAAATCAATCTCTTTATGTATTAACCATGTAGAACGAACACCTGCGAAAACCACTAATGATTTCACTATAGATTGATAACAACATTTGTCCTTATTTATTTATTCGAAATAGTTCAGTATATTTAGGTCATGTATATTTTAAAACGTGGAATTGGGGAAAAAAATGTTTTCTTGTCGTTCGATAGGGTACCATATAGGTCATAAGCAGGTATTTATGGCCAAAATCAACCCATTTTAATTGTTGTTTTGCGGGTAAACTGAAGGCCCGGCGCGGCGGCCGGCGCCGGAGCGTCGTGTATACTGTCAGGTTGGTCAGAACGTTTTCCTGACCTCATTCATTCAAACAATATTTGAAGATCATTATGATCTTATTGAAAACAAAATATCTATTCCAGCTCTTAGATAGATATATGAAAATTTGAATTGGATATCACATGGTCCATTTTCTGTCAGAGGAATAAAAAGGAACAAATTGTTGTTCCATCTGAAGAATGAAAGAAGGTATACTATATGATGTTTAGGTTAGGATAGGTTAGGTTAGGTTAGGTTGAAGTGGTTGCCAACAAAGAACTGATTCACTTAGACCATAAGATGGTCCGTTGTGATACCACGTGAATCTTGAGAAATTTTCTCCCCACTCGTTCAACCCAGTTGGAGCTTCTCATGAGGCGTGCGAGACTACTTGTATCTATATGTTTGTCAGATCAGTGGGATCATTAAAAAAGAAGTCTCCGAAATGGATCCTGCGTCTTCGGGAAAGTGCAGCGCATGTGCAGAGAAAATGAGGAACAGATTCTTCCTCCTTTTCATCCATACAGCTTCTGCAAAAGTCGTTTGCGATAACTCCAAGCCGCTTTGCGTGCTTTCCTATAAGACAATGCCCGGCTATAACACCAATTACGGAGCTGATATGCAGTCTGTTCAAAGATATCAAACACTTAGAGCGCCTCACATCTAGCGTAGGTCAGATCTGTTTTGTCGCCAGGCAAGAATATAATATAAATGATGTTTAACTGACAATTGATAAATTGGTCATTAAAGTCATTTTAAGGAAAAATTCTCTTCTCGGAACAAAATAAACACAGCTGTTCAAAATTTTATATACAACTCGTAAAAATATGGTGTAGTTGTGTATTCTAAGTTTGAAACTGACAATGATTATCCTTTTTACTCTGCAACGAACAAAGTTTCAAAAAGTTTGTTATTGTATTTTGTTCTTGCTTATTTTAATGAAGTGCCTTTCCTCTGCAGTACAAAGTCCTAAAAAGATATGCAACTTCAAAATCCCTTACAGACAAAAGGCCATGATTTCAACTTTGCTTTCATACACAACACACAATATATGTACATATATTTATATATAGGTGATAGGTATATCCCATATATCACAGACATAATAAATTAAGTTAACACACTTTTAAGAGAATTTTACCTTTCTTTTCAAAAACTATAGCATCCTTTTCTGCAAAGAATAGTAGTTAACATGAACTTTATATTTTTCTAACCCTGCATGTATGCATAACCCTACAAGAATATGAGAACAAAGAAATGTTTACTTTCATTGTATTTTCTTTTAATTTGGTATTCATTGTTAGAAAACCAGAATGTAGAAAATACGCTGGAGCATATTTTCGAATTAAATTCGTGTCTCACGAGATACGAGTATAATGCTCTGGACCGTACCGTATATCTGCGTGCATAGTTTGTCTTAATCATGTATTTTTTTTAAACTAAGCTAGTTTTAAAAGAAGTACATTCTTGTACTGGACAAAATACCAATGCTTCGAAGGTCGTGGTAGAAGCGGTATTCTTTTCGTTGATAAAAAACAAATTTAAAAACAGGCCAAGCTTGTGCGAAACACGATCAAAGCAATACCAAACAATTTAATTTAATTAGAAACATCACTGTTTCTTGTTATAGCTAAACAGAATGCTTTTCTTTTGTGCCTTGTTACATAAAAAGAATTGTACCTTTGAGTAAATGTCTACACTGTATACATTGCACACTATTAAGTACTGAAATTTGTTGGAATTTATTTTCAGTGTTTGTTAGTCTTTTAAAAATAAAATGAAAAAATGAGCCTGGGGTCGACACACACTAGTAACTTGTAATTTCCCATTGGTGCCCTTGAAAACCATAAACATATGTATGTACATATTTGCCTTAAAAAATCGATAACTCAACCAAGAACATTGTATTAAAAGATTTTCATTAGAAACACTAAACCAACATTTATTATGATATTCTTTGAAGCCCAAAATCATGCAAGTGCACTTAAAAAAAACATGGTTTTAAAGAATAAAAAAGGCAAATTAAGTGTCATATATGCAAAACCTCAATTTTGAAGTGATTTGGAGTGTAAGAATTGTTCAAATAAAAACATTTTTGAAAATTTTTTTCTTGCAACATTTTGATTTTAAGCTTTTTAAAGGGTGGTTTTAAAAGTCTCAAAATAACACAGCATTTAGATGGTATAGGTATATATTTTTGGTAAACAATTTAAATCGATATCATTGTTTTTTTTTTTTCAAAATATTTGAGTTGAAAAACATTTGTTAAACATTTTTAATAGTTTCTTTTTTTCATTGTAAATTTTGTAAACCAATGTAAATAAAATAAAAATTTAATTTATAACAAAAATAAAGTTCAAATGTATTTTATTTTATTTTTGATTTTATTTTAAAAAAATATTTAACCTAGTATAACTTTAATTTACCAGACGAGTCGGACGTCAACCAAAAAGATGGAGAGATGAGCTACATGCTTTCGACAGACTTTGGTTTCAAAAAACGCATAACAGAAATGAATGGAAATCAATGGGGGAGGCTTTTGCCCGTGCATAAGTATATTTTTATTTTTATTTATTTTAAATATTTTGTTAAAACACATAAATTAAGTTTATATAAATATTAATATAAAGATAAAATGAAAAAGAAATTGTAATTTTATATTAAGGCAGAATAGCTAATAAATAATAAATAATAATAATAACTTTAATTTAAATTGGTAATTGCTACGCGTTTCGGAGTGTATCTACTCCATCATCAGGCGAATGACTCATAGTGGAGTAGATACACTCCGAAACGCGTGTATAAATTTGTTATAAATTTAATTTTTATTTTATTTACATTGATTTACAAAATTTACAATAATACCACACAACTTGGAGACAAAAAACCAAAATGCATAGTTTTATTCAGTTTTTATGCTCTAAAAAAAACTGTCTATTGATTTATTTTTTAATTAGGAATATCTTATTCCGTTCTCGAGATTGAGATAAATGACATTATATTACTTCTTTTTAAACTGCTGTAGTAAAAAAATGGGTTTTTGAATTTGTAATAAAACCTTTTCAGCACGTTATGACAATATTTTCTACTTCTACTATATCTAAGATAAATAGGTATCATCCTCTTTTAAACATCTTTCTTGACTGGAGCGGTCATTTTCCCAGTAATAGTAAAACTCAAGACCACTCATATGTTTTTGATTTTCGTAAGGCATATTTTCAGTTGCTATCTGATAGATTACGTACTTCTGGTATTGATAATATACCAATCTCAGGTGAAATTGACGATGCAGTTTCTTATTTGTATCTAGTTTTGAAAAACTGTTTAAATGACAAAGTTTCCCAAAAATTATCCAAATACTCAAGCACAAGACATCCATGGTATACAAAAGAGCTCAAAATTCTCCGCAACAAAAGAAATAGGGCTTGGAAAAATTTGTCTTTGCAAAACTATGAATTTGATATTTCACTTTTGGAAGAATTTAGAACCTCTCCAATAATTTATACAACGAATACCTGAAAACTATGGAAGTTCAATTAAGCTTGAACCCAAAAGTTTTTGGAAATTCGTTAACTTAAAAAAGAAATCTGATGGATATCCACTCAATTTTACTTTTAATAATAATATTTTAAAGAGTACCCCAGTACCCCAGAAATTTGAGTTTTTGATAGTCAATCATTTATTGACTCTCCAATCAATGATGATGAGGATTACTTCCGTTATTTACACGATTGTCCGCAGGCTACATTTAACAATATTCATTTCGATATTGACATAGTTTAACATTATCTCTCTATACTTCATGAAGATTTCTCAACAGTACCAGACGGTATCCCTCCAATTGTTTTGAAAAAATGTAAATCAATCTTAGCATCCCCCCTTCTAAATATCTTTGTCCTGTCTGTAAGATCAGGGAAATTTCCCAGTATTTGGAAGAAGGCATTCATCACCCTTGCTTGAGCTTCACTGTATCTATACAGACTACTCCAAGGCTTTTGATCAATTATCCCATGAAATTATCACGTTTAAACTTAAAGCGTTTGGACTTCCTCATGGATTCATCGCTTGGATTTCATCATATCTCCTGAATAGATCTTATCAGGTTAAATTTAGAGAGTCTTTCTCCAACCCTTTTGTTGCTAAATCGGGGGTTCCTCAGGGTAGTCATTTAGGACCTCTCCTTTTTATATAAGCTATTAATGATGTCCCTTTGTGTATACGTAATAGCGAAATTCTTGTATTTGAAGATGATATGAAAATTTTCAAAAGCACTGCATCTGCCACTGATCGATTGCTTCTGCAAGACGATATTAACAATTTCGTTTTGTGGTGTCATAAAAACGGTTTGAATCTGAACCCAATTAAATGTCAAGCAATGACATGGAAGGCATTCATCACCCCAGTTTTTAAAAAAGGTGACAAATCAGATATTGCTAACTACAGACCAATCTCTAAACTATCTTGCATTCCGAAGCTTTTTGAGCAAGTGGTGTGCGATAGTTTGACATTCAACTGTAAAATTATCATTTGCAAACAACAACATGGTTTTATGCAGAACCGATCGACGCACGGTGACAAATTTGCTTGTATTTATGCACTGGTGCTTGAGCTTGACTGTATCTATACAGACTACTCCAAGGCTTTTGATCAATTATCCCATGAAATTATCACGTTTAAACTTAAAGTGTTTGGATTTCCTCATAGATTCATCGCTTGGATTTCATCATATCTCCAGAATAAATCTTATCAGGTTAAATTTAGAGATCCAACCCTTTTATTGCTAAATCGGGGGTTCATCAGGGTAGTCATTTAGGACCTCTCCTTTTTATATTGGCTATTAATGATGTCACTTTGTGTATACGTAATAGCGAAATTCTTATATTTGCAGATGATATGAAAATTTTCAAGAGCATTGCATCTGACATTGATCGATTGCTTCTGCAAGATGATATTAACAATTTCTTTTTATGGTGTCATAAAAACGGTTTGAATCTGAACCCAATTAAATCTCAAGCCATGACATGGAAGGCATTCATCACCCCAGTTTTTAAAAAAGGTGACAAATCAGATATTGCTAACTACAGACCAATCTCTAAACTATCTTGCATTCCGAAGCTTTTTGAGCAAGTGGTGTGCGATAGTTTGACATTCAACTGTAAAAATATCATTTGCAAACAACAACATGGTTTTATGCAGAACCGATCGACGGTGACAAATTTTGATCAATTATCCCATGAAATTATCCGACCCTTTTATTGCTAAATCGGGGGTTCCATAGGGTTGTCATTTAGGACCTCTCCTTTTTATATTAGCTATTAATGATATCCCTTTGTGCATACGTAATAGCGAAATTCTTATATTTGCAGATGATATGAAAATTTTCAAAAGCATTGCATCTGCCATTGATCGATAGCTTCTGCAAGACGATATTAATAATTTCGTTTTATGGTGTCATAAAAATGGTTTGAATCTGAACCCAATTAAATGTCAAGCCATGACTATTTCTAAAAAAAGGATTCCAAGTTCATATAATTATATCATTTCCGAACATGTTTTACTTCGCGTTCAATGATTTAAAGACCTTGGAGTTCATTTGACTTCTAAGTTTGATTTTTCGGAACACATCAATTTTATTGTTAAAAAGGCCAACTCTATGTTCGGATTTGTAAAGCGATGGGCTAAGGAATTTCAAGATCCTTACGTAACCCTCGCTCTTTACATCTGCTTAGTTCGACCCCACCTTGAATATGCATCTCAGATGTGGACTCCTTTTCTACGAAGTTCATAAAAATAAGATAGAAGCAGTACAGCGTAATTTTTTTCGTTTCGCGTTGAAGGGATTACAATGGGCAGATGCTTATAACCTTCCGCCTTACGAGCATCGAAAAAATCTTCTTCAGATCCAAACTTTGTCTCAACGGAGGATCAGTAATGATATTGTATTCGCACACCAACTTATAAGTGGTATTATCGATGCACCCGATTTATTTAATTGTTTAAGTTTCAACTTTCGTGGAGGGGCCCACAGCCTTCGCAGTCTGGATTTGATGAACTTACCCCAGCATCGTACTTATTATGGAATGCATGAACCGTTAACCCGTACACAGAGAAAAAAGCAACGTAAAATCAAAGCAAAAAACTTTGATTCTAATATTTTTTGGAACTATTTGGCGCCAACGCCGAAAATTCTTTAATCAAAGTGGAGCGACTTTATTTCAAAGTGATTCCATACTTAAAAAGGAACTAGATTTAAATACGTGTATATGTTGATTTAAAGTGGAATCATAGTTAAATCAAATCCACCCATCTTTTAAAACAACATTTATCTACTTCGAATCAACGTAGATTGATCTTTGCTTCGTAAGGTATTGATTCAAAATGGCTACCCAAGCCACGCTTCCTTATTTAAATTTATGTAAGACAAAGACAAATCTATATTCATGATCGACGCATTTGTGCGGTGAATCATTTATTTGTGACGACTTAAGTGAATCGTTTAATGCTATGAGTATTTCGTAGTAATAAATATAGGAAAAGTAATTAAATATTGTTTTTCAATAACATGAAAGTGAATTTTAAGTGCGCGTTTAATTTGTTCACAAATGTAAGGGAGCTATCTCGAAAAACAACGTGCTCTCGAAATTCTTTATATTAAGCTTACAAATACAAACAAATTGAGGTTTACTTAACTCTACAACACTATGAAACTACGATGATGACACTTTAAATGCCACAAATGGATTGCAATGTAAAATGTGGATTTAAATGTAAAAATGAATACGTTTCACTTTAAAACAACGTTGAACGCACTTTAAATATGGATCTCAATGTAAAAATGATAACGTTTCACTTTAAACCAACGTTGAACGGAATGTTAATTTACAAAAGTTGATTTCAATGTATAAATAAACACGTTTTACTTTCAAACTTGGTTGAATCTCTTAAAATTACGTCGCATATTCAAATTAACATTGTTACAACGTAAAAATAAAAATGCTCCACTTCATTTAAAATACTTTAGATCAAATACGGTCGTATTTAATTTTAGATCGCATTTTTTCCCTCAGTGGATGTGCAAGCTATTAAATTTAAATGAAGGTATTTTTGACTTCAATGTTAATAAAATTAAACTTAAGAGTGTATTGAAGACCAGTATACCACGCTCATAAATGTTTGTATAAGTCACAATTTTTGTTTTATTATTTTTTTATGTTTTTGTTCTTGGTTGTCTCATTTTGTGTTGAGAATACGTTCTCCTTAGTGTTTTTTGTAGTCTGTCTGTTACTACTAACTACTAACACTGCACTAAGTGATGAGCCGGTGTACACATTTTTGTGTTGGCAATTCTTTGGTCGTAAGTTGCAGCTTGATTAAAGCGCTCTTTGACAAAGATCTGATAGTGTACAAAAAAAATAAAAAAAGAAAATTTATCCGAGGTCGATATCTTTATTCGTTCTCGAGATATGGTGGACGAAAAAAGTACCCCGAACGTACATACATACACACATACAGACATCTTGCTAAAAACGACGGATTCTGATTCTAGAGACCTCAAAACGTGAAGCTATGTCAACATTTTCAATTCGACAAATCACACCAGTTACAATAATTTCCAATGGAAAGTTAACAAAATAAGTTTACTAAAATTTGTAAGAAACTAAGCACCAATTATTATTTTGTTAAAAAAATAAAAAATTAATCGGGTGGCACAACGGCTCGGGAAGAACCAGGGCCTAGTGACTAACAACTCGCAACCATTCCTGTGTGCGCCTTTCCTCAGGAATGGAAGGGACCTACAATTTAATGCCGAATCCGAACGGCTAGACGAGAAGCACTTACTCGTGACAAGTGATACTCTTGGAGGATTTGTCAATTCCTCGCAAGAGGCAGTAGCCCTGAAAAAAAACTTTTTAGTTCTTAGGTGGACGAGCCTGGGAAGCGATCCCAGACCTCCAGCGTGACAGTCGAACGCACTTACCATTACGCTACGGGCTACTACTTATATTTTGTTATCTTCTTAGAAAGCCTTAAGGATCTTCCCAAAGCGAAGCATTTTGCTCGACAACGATACTTTTATCTTTCAACATTAATTTGGTACACTGAAGCATTGTGATTGTGTTAAGATTCGACAAACATTTTTCAATAATTTTTCAAAATACGTGTGAATCTTAAAATTATAGGTACGTAGTCAATAATTTGTAAAATCCTGAATTCAGTATTTAGCGCTGGCCACGAGACGAGAAAAATCTCGGTTTCGTCTCGCATGATGAGACCGAGATGAGACTGCCTTTTAAGTATTCGAGACGATACCGAGACGAGACCGATATTTACGATACATATTTACAGCATAATAAATTAAAAATCCAATTTCAGTAAAATATTTATTTTCTTCTTCACACATTCAAACTTTAATCGAAAATATTTCGTTCCCATAATCAACAGGTAGTCCGAAAATCGTAATTTTCGGATACGAGACCGAGACGAGATGGAAAATTTTCGATTTAATAGAGACCGATACGAGACTTACAAAAGTCTCGCCGAGTCTCGTCTCGCCAGCCCTATCAGTATTTAATTTTACCTCTTTAAAAGTCTAAAGCACCTAAACAAAGTCTAATGTACCTACAAGTACATATGTATGTTTTGGTAGGTTGAACCGATTTGCTTCAAAATTTGTTCTCCGAACAAAATAAATTGAAAGATTTCAAATCAGCATTACTCTGTAGCAATATCTATTGATATTAACATGCACTCCTTCCGCATTTTTAAAGAAATACGATATACGAGTACTCCCTGCGACTGCAGCAAATATTATCATTATAGTATTATAGAATAGGTACGTCTACCTACACTAAAATGTTCAATGTCAAACCTAATGAGCTATAGAAGTGTGTGAAGGTATCTATCGATGGAGTTAGCTCTCATGAGCTAGTTTAATCTGCAGCCTTTTCTTGGTCGTGAGGGGCATAGCATACTTAAATTTTTATTTGTTTTAATCAAATTTTATTTCCAACAATTTAATTTAACTTACCTCTAGCCCTCGGCTTTGTTAGCAATTTTAGTACGATATTGTCGTATGCAATACCTTTCGCAACCCCGGAATCTTTTACCAGTTTTTCCTTAATCGCAATACAAATGTTATGAAGTGAGAGCAAATCTTCAAGTTCTTCAAAAGCCTGAAAGATAAAGAGTTATTTGTATAAGCAAAATAAAACCGTAACACAAACCATAACAGTGATTAAATAACTTAAAATTAATAACAATTTCTGTTTATTTAGTTAATGGTTATTGCCATTTCAAATTAAATATTATGTAGAAAACACATTTTTAAGTCTTTTCCTTAATTTTATTATTCAAAAATCTACTAGTATGGTTTTAAACACACCTAACATTTATGATGATGAAAAAATCAAAAAAGTGATTTATGAAAATATATCCTTCTGTCTGTTACAATCTGTGCACCTGAGCGTACTGATATACATCAAGCTATTGCCTCCTTAACCGTTTGACGGATTTTCTTTAAATTTGATGAGAAGTATTTTGTGTGATTCCCTAGCAGACAAATTTAAATTTTGGTCTTAGCTCATCTCGAACGAGTAGCTGCATACAACTTCGGTTGTATCAAGTTTTCTCGAAAACCGTTCTTTTGATTTAACTTCGTTTCAGGTTTTATAATACAAGGTGTCCCTTAATTCGTCAATAGTATTTTAGGGCATAGTTCTTGAGTGTATTCTAAGAAAAAACTTGTTGTACAGTAAGGATCTATCTCCAATTTTGATATCATTAATCGGGGATTTAAGAAAAGTCTTACTTTGGTGTACCCATGACCCATGGTAACGGTAATTACGCTGTTTTTTTAGAAGAAATGCCAGCCTTTGTAACTGCGTTCAAATAAATTTGATATTTTTTCTCAGCATTAATAATTCAGTTTTTAGCCTGTTCCATTTTCTACAAAAAATGTGTAATGAACATGATGTTTTAATAATTTTTTTGAATGTATGTTACAATTCTTAAAATAAAAGTTAATAACAAGTTTGGCGAAAGACCCATAGATTTGATGATAATTTGGAAAACCAGCGGCAGGTAAAATTTAATAAAAAGGTTTTTTTTTTGCTTAACGCTCATTTAAAATTTGTATAAATGATTTTTTTTACAAACAAATAAGACCATAGAAACAATTTTTTTTTCACATTTTCTTGTTTTTTTTTTTTTTGTATTAAATAAAAAAAATAAAATTGTTATGTAATCTTGTAACCTAAGGTGTGATCGTCTTAGTTGGATCAAGACAAGAAAACAATTGAAATGTAGGGGGGTCTATTTCCCCCTTATTTATGGAGGAGGACAATTTTCTAAAAAAATGACTTAAAAGAGTAAACAAATTGTTCAAAAATAAAGGTAACACCAAAAATGCCCTAGTATACTTTTTTGGGAAGCCAGAAATCCCTTCTTTTTAATAAAATTTTATTATATGTAACAGTTTTTGAAAAATGAATTTTCAAACCAAAAATTTTGAAACAACAAAATTCAAGAACAATTCAAGCTATTTTTACTTTCGATATACGTAGTATAGGACAAGTTTAGGATTCGTGCAAAAAAAAAAAAACATTACGATGATAATCAACGCGAAAAAGTGGGTCTCGCAATTCTGTCTGTCTGTCTGTGTGTACCTTGACCGCTGAAGCGATTTGGTTCAAACTTTGGATTTAAGGTTCTAAGGTGATTCCCTGTAGGGGAAATTGAATTTTTTTTGCCATACAATCAATATACAAAAACTTATTTATTTCAAAAACGGCCTTAACGAGTTTGAAAACAAAATTACGAGCTATTATAATTACTAAAGTTTATATATTTAAGTAGAAAAAAAAATTATAACGGTTATTAACGGTATCTGTCATAGAAACGATTTTTTGGTTTTCAAACTTCTCGTTAACGGCTACATCGATTTCAACCAAATTTTTTTTAGAGGTCCTATAATTTAACAATGTTGAAAATTGTAATCAACTGTCAGTACCTACAACTATTGTAGTTTATATTTCTGTTTTATTAAATCTAATGGATATTTTAGTATATTTATAGGTATGTACTTACTTTTATACCATAATTGCTTTCTTCATAAATAATAGATACATAGCTCCAACCCATTCGCTTAACTATTTCAACCATAGCTTTTACTTGGTAATGATCCGATGGTATTGTTCTCGAAAAATACTCAAAACGTTGCTTGTTGCTCAGTTCGGGGCTTGTAGAGAAAAATGAAACCTGGGAATTTAAAATAATCATGTATTTTTTTATGTTTTTTAGATTATCAACAGTGGTATTTGTCAAAAAATTCTCAGTAATAAGCACAAACAAACTAAACAATTCTATTTTTATTTCATTGACCCAGTGGTGCACTAACTTTCATTATTGGTCTACACTTTACATTGTCCAAATTCACAATCAATGTCTATTATTGGGAATTGACTGAATTGAAATCGAAGAGTACACATTAGGTTAAAAACGTATGTCCCTTACATTGATTATGCTATACGTCGCCTTTTATTTTGAAACAGATCCCCAAACGACCTGAAAGTATCTAGTTGGAATTGGAAATTGAAATTCACTTTTTATTACAAAAAAAAAAAAAGAACTAAAATTTTGTTCCCTTGACTTTTTGGTTTTCAAACTATTATGCCTTAAAAAAGGTCATAGCGAAAGCTTGACCTGCCAATTTGTTTTATTTTTCGCTCTTTCTACAGAAACATCATCGTTCTACAAACTAAAAGTATGTAGTATGTAGACACTGGCGGGCTTACTCCTTTGAGGCCCTCTCCTATAATGGGCCCCGGATATTGAATAGAAAAAATGTCCAACCAATAATATTAAAGAGTAATAAAATTGTAGGTAGATTTATTTAATTATAACTAATACATATTTAATCAAACATGTTTTCGAGATTTAGTTTTACTAAAGTTATTTATAAAGTGATATAAGCAAAAGACGTTGCCTACTTTTCTTTCTATCGATCAAATCGCTAAACATACTTTTTAACCTTGCCTTATTCATAGAATAGTGGATTCAAATAATTTTTGATAAACGCAAGTTTCGAACTTCTCTCCTTCGCTTTAATTGTAAATTAAAGACAAATTCTTCTTCTGTCCAGATAAGACCTAATACTGTTAAGGTATTTTTTTCCTCTTAGGTAGCGTTGAAATGACTTTATACTTCTTGCATCACTTGTTGTTCTAAAATTTATTATAAACTGTGTTGAGATTCATTATGTTACTTGTCAGACGTATCTGTTAAATATTTCAGTTGAACATCTTGAAATATTTTTGTGATATCATCCAATGCATGTTATTGAGACAATTCTTGAATAATTCTGCGTCTAGATACTTTATCTTACATTGTTGATCCTTTATCTTGTTTAGTTTAAGTTCTCCAGTTCTTCTTCAAGTATTGGTTTCTTAAGGCCTGGCCACGAGACCCGGTGAGACTTTTGTAAGTCTCGCACATTCAGTCTCGTCTTGGTATTGTTTCGGTCTCGTATAATTAAGTCTCGTTTCCGGCTCAGTCTCGCCTTTTTCACGAGAAAATTCAAATTTGCAGCCTCGTCGTTGTTGCTTCTTATTTCTTGCTCCGGAATAATACCTAAGATTTCAGGGCAACCTGTTGACTATTGGAACAAAATATTCTCGATAAGTCAAAACATAGTTTGTTAGTGGGCTGACAGTTGGTCTTGTTATCGTCACACTGAGATCAATGTAGATCCATTGTGGTACCCAAGGAATTTTAATCCACATACAAGAATAAATCTATGATGAATCTTATGACATAGCCCGTAAAGGGCGTCTTTGAAATTCTAACAAGCTATAGCCTAAAAAGTCGTAGTCTGTTCACCGGTGCATTCGTACGTCCTGATGTACATCGACTTGACTAATTTGCTTCAAATTAGTATTTTTTTGTAATTCCCTAGAACGTGTAACTGTCCTACAATGATTTCGATTTTATCAAGTTATCTAGAAAACGGCTATTAAGATTTAAATTAAACTTCGTACATGTTTTTATAATACTGCATACTGCGTTCTTACCAATAACTTCGAACAACGGAAATAAATGTACGGGCTTTTTTATATTCCCGTATATCTCGTTATTGGCTTAGTTGATTTTTTAATAATTGCAAATCGGTTCTTCTAAGTTAGTCAACAAATACAGCATTTAAAATTTCTATGAATAATTTATTTACTAAAAAATAAAATCAAAGAAAAAATCAATTAGCGTAACGACTACAATAATTGTCATCCTTTCAACTTTGATCCACTATAACATATTTATTTGTAGAGTAATTTGAGTATATTGTATACTATAGTATACTTTATTAAATTTCGCGTTGATTTTGTTTTATAAATAAAGATTTAATTGTTTGGATGATATTTATAATGCCAATTTAAAAAAAGCTTACCAAAAACTACAATTATTGGCACCCTGATATAATTATTGGTACCTATGCACTACAATTATTGGCACTCTTTAAATTACAAGAACATGATGTTTCAATCAATGTCTTATAATTTAATTTTAATGATTTAAGAACACTTTATTTTAAATTAAAAACAATAAATAAATATAGTATCTTAAAGTAAATAAATATTTATATACAGGGTGTCCCACAGTCACCGCCCTAGACGAAAATTATTAAAAGTATACAAAATTAAGAGGTAATTTTCTCGTTTTCGCTACATTTTCAACTTATAATAATTTGTATTATTTTTGATTCCGTTTCTTTTAACTGGATTTAACTTTGCGTTACTTTTAAACATTTAATATGGTATTCTGGCAGTTTGTTCAAACTGAAATCAACAACGGTTGCATTATACATCTATTGGCACTCATAAAAGTACAATTATTGGCAGTGCCAATCATTGTAGCTGCATAGGATGTAACTATTGGCACCCCCCTGCCAATATGTGAACCCTAGTTTTTTTTTGGATCTAATTATTGGCACCCTTTTTATTACTAAACCAATAACTTTTTTAACAGGATATATTCAAAAACGGCTCATTCAATGTATTATTAACACACTAAAAAAAATT